>CAKNXH010063113.1:7567-29563 GCA_932178445.1 Andricus quercusramuli
TTTAAAGGATTTTTCGATTGAGAGTGGAGGGGGTAAAAATAAGGTGGAAATTGAAGTTTTTTAATTTTTAAAAATTCATCTGCTCTCTGTAATATTCGAGGAACGCTATCTGGTTGTCATCTTTGACAAATTATTATTCACTTATTTTTTAAACAATTTTTAAACATTATAAACAATATATTTGTTTAAATAATATATATTTTCGGACTGATACATTTGTTTATATTGAGTTCCGAATTGTTTATAACAATTCAATTGTTTCAAATCATTTTTTTGGCCTAATTCGAAAATCTCCTAGAGATATGGCTGAGACGAATCTAGATATGTCCTTGGTTTTTGAATAGGACAATCAGTTTTCTTTGAATAAATTCCCTAATTTTCAAATCTATAAGCTAAATTCAGTGTTGTGAAAAATCGCACTCGCTGGATATTCGAACCCTACCTCAACTACCTAACTCGAATGTAGCAAGCCGATGTCTTAGCCAATTGCGCTATCGAACCGCTTGAACGTTCATGACAAAATCTCGGCCATGCTTTTCGCTGAAAAAGCCGGGATTATCTCAGGAATATATTCATTATTTATTTGACTTTAGACATTGTCCCCTATTGTCGGCATATTCTTACCCAGTTCAAGTAACTGACTTGGTCGGTTTTCATCAAATCTCCACGTTTTGAGACCCCCTGAGCTAGAAAAAAAGGTTTTTAGCAAGGTGTCTGTCTGTCTGTAGTCTGTCTGTCTGTCTGTAGGCACGATAACTTTCGAAAAAATGATCAGATTGGGTTGTGCTTTGGCACACTTTTTTAGGGCTTCAAAAGAAAGAACAAGTTCGTTAACCAACTATTTTGGATAAAAATTCAAAAAGTGAGCACATTTTGAAAATTTTTGAGACCATTTTTTTTTCAAAATTCAAAAATTCTATGTACGGCTATTCATAGTACTCCAAAACTCGAACAATTTATCCCCATGACTTTTTCGGATAAAAAGAAAACTACCGGAGTTATAGCATTTTCAAAATTACAAAAAACAAACGTAAATGAACATTTTATGCCGAAAAACGCACGATATGGAAAAAAGTCAGGAGAAGGAAAATATTTTTTTGGAAGAACCTACAATATTTTCGTGACAACTTTTTGAATTTTTTGAAAAATCAAAAATCCAAATTTTGATCACACAAAAAAATAATGAAAAATCAATAATTTCATTTTGCTGTCAAACTATACAAGATACGACCAAAGATGGATGGAAAAAAATTATGCACCAAAAAATGATCTCCAAATTTGTCGTTATTCACTTTTTGATATGATGCGTAGTTTTTATTTTATTCGTCAAAGATAGCATTGGAAATAGTAAAATTAAATTTTTAGATGAATAACACAAGCTACGAGAAAAATGACAGAAACAAAATTTGTTCATCCAAAGAAGAGGTACAAATTTGTTATAAATCGTGTTCTAATAGGATGCGTAGTTTTTGTTTTATTCGTGACTTTTTCATTTCTATCATACGGTGCACAGAACCGAGCGTGGAACGCAAGGTTCAAATGATTTCCAAATCACATCTCGAGCGCGAAGCGCGAGTGTCTGTATGAGAATGTGTTCCTTAAGGTCGATAGAACCTTGAGTAAATAAATTTCCATTTCATTCTAAAATAAAAACAAATGTAACAATCACTTCCCATGTAGAGGTTTTGATAATTTTATAATATTTGCAAATAAACTTTTTCTTTCGATCAAAGTCGAACACGAAGTTCAAAAATCTAGAGAAACCGAGCGTAAAGCGCGATTTAAATACGTCCGAGCGCGTAGCGCGAGGTAAATATATAATCGAGAGCGAAGCGCGAGATACAACAGTCGCGCGCCCTAGGCGCGCTCAAACTTGCGAGCGAAGCCTGACTTTTGAATTTTTTTTGTTTAAACTTTTATGTTAATGCAAAGAGTGAAGAAAAAGTACACTGTAGAAATTTTCGGGAATTTTCCCTACTGATTGATAGGGAAAATTCCCAAATTTCATAGGGAAAGAGAGATTTCCCAAAAATATTAGGGAATTTTTCCTAATTTTAGGGAAAGTTCCCGAAAAGTATGGAATATTCCCTAACTAGTTCGGAATTTTCCAAATTCATTAGGAAATTGACAAAACCCAAAGGGAATGGGGAATTTTACGCAATATTTTGGGAATTTTCCTCCATTTTGACAAGGATATATTTCTACGAAGCATACAGGAATTTACACTTTCATTGGGAAAAACATTCTCCCACAAATTGTGTTGTATAGATTATTATGCCTATTCTGAAAAATGAAAACAAATATTTTATTTTTGTTATGACTACAACTTTTTTGAGCTGCCGAATAAAAATTTATGAATATTTGTTTCGATATATATATATATATATATATATATATATATATATATATTGTGTGTTTTCCAGAAAAAATGTAATTATTAGTGGAAATGTGAAAAATGTATAAGACCCTGAATGACCAACTTACATATGCTGACTTGCAACACCCGCCCCCACACACACAAAAGTACTGAGATACTTTTCCGGAAAAGTTATTAATGAGTGGAAATGTGAAAAATGTATAGAACCTTAAATGGCCGATTTCAGATGCTGACTTGAAAATACACACATATATTTATATATAGAGTGTCTCAGAACTCAACGTACTTTTCCATATGTTCGCATTTCTTTTGTAAGGAAAAAATCGGAAAGTATACTGTTGGAAATTAATTGAATGCTTATTTGGTGTTGATGTGGTTAATGAGCCATTATTCATTGAAGTTGAATGACGTTCATCTACAGCACTACAGTACACTTGTTGATACAGATATTGGTTATTACTGGACACTGAGTATAGTGGGGATGGAAATGACTCATGCTCCATGTTGCAGAATTTTCCATTGGGTAATGAGGCCCAGGTAGGCGAATTTTCTGTAGAAGGACCCGTTTTGAAGCCCAGTAGAAGCTCACTTTCTCAATTACTCTTCTGAGGGAAGCAGTTATAACTTACATAGTGCGAATCCAATTTAATGTGCTTCCTTTCATTTTGAACGAGTGCAGTGATTTCGAGAGTGATTTTGAAAAACTAGCTGTTCGTATACAACAAACGTCAAAATTTTCAAGGTAAGTTATTAGTTTTTATTTAACTTCGATCGTTAACTATCTTTTAACTTCTATCGTTTGAAATATTTTAAGATAAATAACTTCCTAGAATTTCACAAGATATGAAATGATTTTAAAGGACCTATAAAGTTTTAAGATATTTTGGAAGATTTCACAGGATTTTATAAGATTTCCGAGGATTTCAATGATTTTAAGGGATTTTAGAGATCTCAATGTATTTTAACACATTTTCCAGAATTACAGAAACAATCATTATAGAATTTCACCGGATTTTATAATATTTTAGTGGATTTCAAAGAATGTATTCGCGAGAAGTGAGGTATTTTGTAGCATTTAAAAGGATTTGGAATATTTTTGCGAATTTAAAAAGATTCCAAAGAGTTTTTTATTAATTTCACTAACTTGAACGGATTTCAAAGCGTTTGAAATATTGTAGGATAAAGAATTTTATAGAATTCAGAAGGATATGAAATGATTTTACAGGACCTATAAGCTTTTAAGATATTTTGAAAGGTTTTGCGGGATTTCATAAGGTTTCCGAGGCTTTTAATTATTGTTAGAGTTTTTCAAAGCTCTCAGTATATTTTAATAATTTTTCGAGGATTTCAGGAAATATCATCCGATTTCATAGAATTTCACCGGATTTATTAATATTTTAGTGTATTTTAAAGAATTTATTTAAAAAAGTAAGATATTCCCTAGGGTTTCAATGATTTGGAATTCAAACTGAATTCTGAGTAATTTATCCTGAATTCTTTGAATTTTTTATTCACTTGAATTCTTACTCCATTCTATTGAATTCAATGATTTTTTTTTTGAATTCTTAAAACTTTTGATTTAATTGATCCTGAGGATCAGTCGATAAAATGATCAGAGGATTTTAAATATTTTAAGGCTTTTAAAGGATTTGAAAATTTTGAGGACATTTCAAAAGATTCCCAGGCATTTTTAAGATCTTCAAAAAGTTTTAAGGGGTTTCAAAAGATATCAAAAGGTTTTAAATATTTTAGGAAATTTTAAACGATCTCCAGAAATTTTGTATTCATTAGGAAGAATTCCCTAAATTTTAGGTAGATTTCCAAATTTTGCGAAATTTTCCCTACGAAACATTAGGGAAAATTCCATAATTCTTCGGTAAATTTACAAATTTCGCGGAATTTTCCCTACAAAATATTAGGGAAAATTCACTAATTTTTCGGAAAATTTTTAAATTTTGCGAAATTTTCCCTAAGAAACATTAGGGAAAATTCCCTAATTTTTCGGAAAATTTACAAATTTTGCGGAATTTTCCCTAAGAAACATTAGGGAAAATTCCCTAATATTTCGGGAAATTTTCATGGATTCTTCGTTTGCAACGTAAATTTTTGCGCTAAAATTACTTGCTTCTACACGGAGAAAATTTGGTTAGGAAACTTTAACAAACTTTTGAGTACAAGTGGGATATATGGACCACAAGGAGAATGTTTGACATTATTGTAACAATCTGTGACGTGCAAAAGGTTAAATAATACATGGCAGTTCGGTAAACTCTAATAGCGCAGATTAAAGTTTCCAAATGTGCGGTAAAGATTTTCAAAAGTAAACTTTAATGCACGTGGTGTAATTATTAAAAACTATTATGTCATACATTAATGAAAAATTTGATGAAATTTCATATTAGTAAAAGCAAAGTTTGCAAATGTGAAGTCAAGCAAACTTTAAATTAGACAAAGTTGATGATTCTCTTAAAGTCGGTTATAAAATGACAAATTTCGGTGAATCTTACTAAATAAAAAATGTATTATTTACTCGAAAGTTTGGTAAAGTTTAAAATTAATTCTCCACATTGTATAAAAATTTATCCGCTGTGGAAGAGATTTTAATTTTTGTTACGTTAGACCTTATCCGACATTTTGGTAAACCGACATTCGAGTCGCAGTCGCCCGGCATCTCCCACTACCTCCCTTATCTTGCAGGATCGTACACAAGTATTGAGCACCTCAAAGAAATTTACTTTTTTTAAAATTATGAATAAGGTGTTGAATTTTCGACATATTTATAGTCCTCGTTGACATTTATTATTTGATAATGAATATTAGTTTTACAATTTCAAAATAAAATTGGAGTTTATTTAAGAAGGTTATTGCAAAGTTTGTTTCCATGGATCGAAGTTTACGACCCTGGCGTAAACCTTAGTGATGCCATTTCAGTACTTTTTGCCATGTTAGTGGTTTCCCTACAAAATTTATAGTTTTTTTTTTCATTAAGTGGGATAAAAAAATTATATTTCAATTAGAATAAAAACTCCGTGAAAATTTGAACTAAATATGAACATAGATTTTATTGAATTTTGTTTTTAAATTATTGTGTCAATAATTGAGATTTCGAAAAAAATCTTTTCACCACAACTCTTACTATAATGTGATTTTGCAAATTTTGTTAATGATAACAGAAAATTCAGTTTTAAATTTCAAAAAGAAAAAATAAATTTTTTTAAAACCAATTTCTTAAACTGAAATTTTTCGTACAAAAAAATGAATACAAATTTTTCATCAAATTTACGTCACTATATAATTTTATTTTAAGAATCCTTTAACTAAATTTTTTTCTATATTTCTTAAACTGTTTTTTTACCAACCAGTGTAATAAAGGTTTTTGTCAAATCTACATTGTAAAAATCTTCAAAGAATGTATGAATAATTATTTAACAACAAGTTTTCAAATAATTTGGTAGTTTTACTCAGTGTTATGAAAAATATTTTACTTTTACATAAATTTGTACATAATTTGATTAATTATAATAAGATTTTGTATAATTCGTCAACGGCAGTATTAACCAAAGAGTAACTCTTTCAATTGTGCATTGCGTATACCTACAAGAAATTATGTAATTTTGCAGATATAATCAAATTTACTGATAAGGACGACCATTGTGTACCGAAACGTTCGAAACAATTCAATTATTTTCAATTTATTTGACCCTAAAGCCAAAAGTCAACATCAAAATTCTGAAAGAAATTCACAATTGATATATTATATTTTTATACAATATATGCTAAATTTCCGACGAAAAACACTAATCTAACCTAAAGTTGTTTAAAATCCTGAGTTTAATTTCTATGTAAAATTATGTTAATTTAAAATAACTGATTTCTGGTGAAAAGGGTTAACATAACCTTAAATTGTTCTAAAATTGTAAATCTTCTTTGAAACGTATATCGATATTTCCGGTGATAATCACTAGCCTTAAAACTACAATTAAACAAAAGTTTTTATCTTCTTTGAAATCAAATTATTTTTTACTAAAAATACCGTTTTTTACTAAAAAGGCCGATTTTTAGTGTAAAACACCAACATAACCTGAAATGGTTGAAAGTTCTAAATCTTCCTAGAAATGTTTTGAATATCATTCATTTTAAAGTCATTGGTTTTAAATTTAATGACATGTGAAAAATACCGATTTCAGGTGAAACACGTCAACATAAGCTATAGTTGTTAAAAAATGGTATATATTCTTTGAAATCTAATCATTTTTTATTAAGAAGGCTAATAATTTCCAACGGAAAACACAAACATAAAATAACAGAAAATTATTAAGAATTGTAACTCTTTTTCAAAATCCAATGACTTTTCTGCAAGATGACCGATTTTTTGTGTGAAAAACGTTAACATTACTTGAAACTGTTAAAAAATTTGCTATCCTGTTTGAACTATAGTGATTTTTGTTTTATAATGCCAATTTGTGGTCTAAAGCGTTAACCTAACCTAAAATTGTTAAAAATCGGTAATCTTGATGATTTTTGTTTGAAAATGCTAATTTTCTAACAAGACATTTTGCGTACTTTTTTATTTATGATTTCTAAACGAAGTCGTACAAAATTTAGAAACTTTATTAAATTGTGCTTTGATATAATTTCAATACCTTACGCAGATAATATTAGAATCAAGTTATTATTCAAAGAAAAAGTGGAAAATGACTCAGACTTAAAGTGGCAATTACAAAATACATTTTACAAAAAATATACATCATACAATATAAATCTTGTTATGAAAACTTTAGTCACGGCACTGGTCGTTTCTCACAAGCGCTGAATCAATTCCTCTAGTTAGTATATAAGGGACTTGCATGTTGGTGGCGGAAGTGAGAACGTGTTTGGTGACAGGTGGTGAGAGGATTTTACTGAATTTGTGTGGAAGGTGTGAGTGGAGTGTGAGGGTGGAAGCCGAGGAGGTGAGTAGAGTTGTGTGGGGTGGATAGGGGAGATAGAAAGTGGTTTTGGCGAGGGAGTGAGTTGGGATTCAGGTGGATAGAGAAAGTGAGGTTAGGTTGGCAAGGAGTCAAAGGAGTTTGCGGTCGGGAGTCTTGGGCTTTTGAGGGGTCAATGGTGGTTATAGCAGAGTTAGGGGATGTTAAGGGAGAGAAAGGGGTGTTTGCAGGGGCCGTGAGTGGTAGAAAAGGAAAAAAAAATAAGGGAAATAAAGGGAAAATTTTACGGCGAATCTGCAGAGACATTTGTCGGCCGCAGTGGGTATTGCATGGAGAGGTCCCAGTTACCGGCGGCAGAGCGGGAGGTAAGCAGTGAGAGTTGTGTCAGTGCTGGTAGTGAAGTTGACGGGGAGGAAATTTTCCACTTGCCACGACGGACAACAAGGCGTGGCTCGGGGTCGAGTAGCGCGTCGGGGAGAGGAAGAAGGCGGAACGAAGGAAGCGAGAAGGTAAGGGAGAGAGAGTCAAGCACAATTGACGGGGCGGATTTCTTGAAGAGGAAGAGAGACAGCCAAGAGAGTCTGGACAAAAGCCAATTGGAGAGTCCTTTCAAAAAAAGCGTGAGAGCACGTAGGTCACCCCCCCCCCCTCAAATGGAGGGACTGTCAGAGAAGGAGGCTATCGGGATGCTGGTAGGCGAGATCAGGGGGCTGAGGGAGGACGTGAGGGGAACTAAGGAGCAGATGGAAGGCATGAGGGAGGATTTGAGAATCAAAGATCAGAGGTGGGAAAAGGATATGAATAAGCTGAGGGATAAAGTAGAAGGGTTAGAGAGGGAAAGGAAAGAGAAAGAAATTGAAATAAAGCAGATGGAAGAGGAGATCCGGCTGTGGAAGGAAAGGACAGAAAAGAGACATAAGAAGGTGGAGGGCAGGACGGAAATAGTAGTAGGTGACGAAGGTGGGGGAAGTGAGATTAAAGGTATTTGAGAGAGGGTAGAGAATATGATAGAAGATACAGTAGGAGAGCGTAGGAATGAAAAGGAGGAGAGGGCGGATAGCGAAAGGATAAGGGCAATGGAGTTGAGAATGGAGAGAAAAGAGAAGGCAGACAGGAGAAATAATATTGTGATAAGAGGGTTGAAGCTAAAGAGTAGAGAAGAAAGGGAGGGCGTGGAAGAGCTGCTACAGTGCATAGGGTTGGTTAAAGGCAGGGTAGGGAAAATTAATTTGGAGGGGAGGAGAGAGAAAGAAGTCGCGGTTTTGGAGCTGGAGAGCTGGGAAGAAAATTTGGGGGTGATGCGGAATAAGAGTAGGATACAGGATGAGGGAGTTTTCATAGATCACGATTTGACGAGAAAGAAAAGGGATGTACAGAGAATGTTGTATGACAGGGCGAGGAGGGAGAGGAGAGAAGGGAGATCGGTGAAGTTAGGATATCGGAAAATAAGAGTAGACGGGAAGATGTGGGTGTGGGATGAGGAGAAAGAGGTGTTGAAGGAAGTGCAGGGGGATTTGTTTCGTAGGAAGTAGGGGGGTGGGGGTAACGCAGGGTAGAGTAGTAGTGAAGGTGCTGTACTGGAACGTAGCAGGGGTAAAGAACAAGGACGAGGAGTTCTAGCGATATATCCAGGAATTTGATGTTGTTGGACTGGTAGAGACGTGGGTAGAAAGAAAGGAATGGGATAAAATAGAGCCAAAGCTGCCAAGGGGGTATAGGTGGAGACTTCAGGAGGCGGTCAGAGTGAAGAAGAAAGGAAGGGTCAGTGGGGGAATTATAACCGGGGTTAGAGATGGATTAGAGGAAAAAGTTCATGGAGAGGAAGAAGGGGAGGGAGTGCAAATGAGGAAAATAAAAATAGGAGGGATAACGTGTAAGTTTGGTACAGTGTACAATACGGATGGGATGGAAAGAATTGAAGAAAGGGTGGAAGACCTGCTGAGCGAAAAAGAAGAGGGTATGGTGGTACTGGGTGGGAACTCTAATGCGAGGATGGGGAGCGAAGGGGGGCTTTACAGGGAAGGGGGAGCTTCGAGAGGAAATCGAAGGATAATGTCATAAATAAGGAGGGGAAAATTCTAAGGGACTGGATGGAGGATGGAGGCTGGGCGGTGGCGAATGTTATGGCAACTAGGGACGAAGAGAGAGAATACACATCTGTGAGTAAGGTGGGGGTATCGGTGATAGACTATGTAGTTATGAATATGCAAGGATGGAGGAGACGGGAAAATTTGCAGTAGAGGAGAGGGTGGAATCAGACCATCAGCCATTGAGTCTGTGGATAAGAGTAGAGATTGGCGGAAGGCAAGGCAGGGAAGAAGTCTTGATAGGGGAGAGGGTCACCTGGACGAGGGAGGCGGTGAAGAAGTATCAGGAGCAGCTAGGAAAGGTACGCTTGGAAGGGGAGTCGGTGGAAGAGATATGGGAGGATCTGAAAGAGAAGGTGAAAGGTTGTGTACAAAAGAAGGTATTGAGAAAGGAAAAGGAAGGAATGGTGAAGCCGTGGTGGGATAGGGAATGTAAAAACATGAAGAGTAAGGTGAAGAGGAAGTACCAGAAGTGGAAAAAGGGTAATGCGAGAAGGGAGGAGTACGTGGAAAAGAGGAAGGGGTTTAGATTGGTGTGTATGAAGAAAGAACAGGAAAAGGAGGAAGATCTGGAATAGGAGTTAGCAAATGTTAAGACAGAGGGGGACGTCTGGAAGATAATAAATAGGTTTAGGAAGCGTAGGGTGGGGGTTAGCAAGAAGATAGGGAGTGAGGAGTGGAGAGAGTTTGTCAAAGAATCATTCCAGGGCTCAGGTTCAAGGAAGACGGATGGGGGAAGTAGAAGAACGGGGGAGACAGAGATGGAGGAGTTGAATGACGAGGAGATAGAGAAGCAGATAAGGAAGTTGAAAAGGTCAAAAGCAGCAGGACTGGATGGGGTAGAGAACGTAGCATGGCTGTTTAGTACACAAGAGGTTAGGGAGAGGCTGAAGGAGGTAGTGAAGAAAGTATGGAGGGGCGAGTGATTCCCAGGAGGGTGGAGGGAAGGGTTAATAGTGCCACTGTATAAGAAAGGGGTAGAGATAGGCAGAAAAATTATAGAGGGATTACGCTAATGAATACGGCGTATAAAGTATGCGCGATGGTGGTGGCAGAGAGACTGCGGAAGGATCTCGAGGGGTGCCGTTGTTTTTCTCTCAGCACTGAACGATTTGAAGCATAATCGTGTTTGCCGAACCAGTCTAAGTTTCATGTTTATTTTTATCTTAATTCTCACTGAATGAATAATTTATAAGAAAGTCTTTTTTGGATCAATATTAACATACCTACACACATTTCCATTGTGATGGGTTACTTTGATTTTTGTTCGAATAAAAATAAATATTAACTTTCTTCCCAATTTTGTGGATCGAAAAATCACCTTGGAGTGAAACGAAATTTTGACGAAAGAAGCAAAATCAATTAGAGTTTCAATTGTTCAGAAATAATTTTTATTGAACTCCAAAATTGTGCTCTGTGAAAGGGCAACTTGAATTCGCATTTTGGACAAAAGCGAGTGCGAGGCACGAGATACGTGATGAGAATGTGTTCGTTGAAGATAGAAGGAGCTTTAAGTAAAGAGAATTCACAATCACCAAGTTACAGTTGTCGATGCTTTGACCTTGAATTTTAAAATGTCTGTGCACAAATGCGTGGGGGAAGTATAAAAACCGAGCGCATAGCGCAAGGCAAATACATTATCGAGCGCGAAGCACGAGATCCAAAAGACGCGCGCCCTAGACGCGCTCAATCGTGCGAGCCATGCGCGTAGCGCGCAATGAGAAAGTCTCCGCGCAATCAGTTATTACAAAATTACAAGTTATATCGATTTTAAAATTGTAATCCTTAGCATATGTCAACTGTTTGGTCCCAACCTATCTACCTCTTTTCCTCAAAATGGCAGGTTCTGCCTTTGATGTAAATAAAACCAAGGCATACATAGATTATTCTTCCATGTCTCAAGACAACTCTGATCTTATCTTGGCACAGCTACAGCCATAATGCGAGAGAAGACAGAATATCTCCAATGTCTAGCTGGTGAGACGGAACCAAGCATCATGATCCTGAAGACATATTCAAGACATGCAAAAAAGATTCAAGACAAAATCAAGACCAAATATTTGTACCCGGGTGAGTGGAAATAACTTCAAAACTCATGTATTAAATTTCAGTAAGCAAATGTTAAGACAGAGGGGGACGTCTGGAAGATAATAAATAGGTTTAGGGAGCGTAGGGTGAGGTTCAATGAGAAGATAGGCAGTGAGGAGTGGAGGGAATTTTTCAAAGAATCTTTCCAGGGCTCAGATTCAAGGAAGACGGAGGGGGGAAGTAGAAGAACGGAGGAGGCAGAGATGGAGGAGTTGAATGACGAGGAGATAGAGAAGCAGATAAGGAAATTGAAAAGGTCAAAAGCAGCAGGGCTGGATGGAGTAGACAACGAAGCATGGCTGTTTAGTACACAAGAGGTTAGGGAGAGGCTGAAGGAGGTAGTGAAGAAAGTATGGAGGGGTGTGAGATTCCCAGGAGGGTGGAGGGAAGGGTTAATAGTGCCACTGTATAAGAAAGGGGTAGAGATAGGCAGGAAAATTATAGAGGGATTACGCTAATGATACGGCGTATAAAGTATACGCGATGGTGGTGGCAGAGAGACTGCGGAAGGATCTCGAGGGGAAAGGAATATTGCCGGATACGCAGGCCAGATTTAGGGCGGGTAGGAGTACTATCGACAATACCTACGTTCTGCAGCACGTGGTGGATAGAGAATTAGGGAAGAGGGGACGAGAGTGTACGCGATTTTTGTGGATCTCAAAGGCGCGTTTCCTTCGGTGGATAGGAGGAGGTTGTGGGAGGCGATGGAGGATAGGGGAGTGGAGAGAGGCCTAATTGAGAGGGTAAGGGAGATACGAAGAGACCAAAGACAAGGTAAGAGGAGGGGAGGAAATTTCGGAGTGATTCTGGATGGATAGGGGTTTAAGGCAAGGTTGTCCACTTACCTCAACGGTTTTTGCTATTTTAATTGCGGATATGGATAGTAAGCTGGAGGCTGGGGTGGTAGGAGGAGTCAGGATAGGAGGGGTTAGAATTTGGTCACTAGCGCATGCAGATGACATAGTGTTGCTGACAAGCAGCGAGGAGGCCTTAAAGGAGATGATGAAGAGGTTGAGAAGTGGTGCAGGAGGTACAGGAGGCGAAAGAGTTTGTATACCTGGGCTTCGTGTTTCGGAGGAATTGGGGAGTGGATGATCACATAAAAGAGAGAGTGAGGAGGGCAAATGTGGTGAAGAGGCAGGTGTGGGGGTTGGGAAAGAAGTTATTAGCAGATGATTTTGGAAGGAGAATGAAATTGTTTGATTCACTAGTGATGAGTGTGCTTTTGTATGGGGTAGAAGTGTGGGGGTGGAAGGAAAGTGAAGAGGTGAATAGAACGCAGGAGAGGTATGTAAAGTGGACCCTGGGGTTAGCAAGGAACATGCCTAATTATATTGTCAGGAGGGATACGGGAAGAACGAGTGTAGGGATTCTAGCAGTGAGCCGGGGTGTAAATATGACTTGATTAAGCAAAAGGGCATGAAGAGAGAGAAGACAGAAGGAGAAGAAAGGATAAGGGAGTCAAGGTTTAACGGAAACTATGTGTGGATTATGCCAAGGGCAAGAGCGCAATATTTATGTGAGAAAGGAGAGAAAGGAAGTCAGGAGCTTATAGCGAGGTTGAGGTGTGGGTGCATGGAGGGTTTCAATAGGTTCTGGCTCTCTCGGGAGAAGAGGATGTGTGAACTGTGTGGAAAGGGGGATGCAAGAGTGGAGCACTGGTTGGAGGAGTGCGTGGAGGTGGAAAGGAGTGAGATAAGCATGAAGGCATTGTTGCATGAAAAGGGGGAAAAAGGGCAGTAGCATGGGTGAGGGGAGTGTTGGGTAAGATGGAGATGAAGAGAAGAAAGGAGGAAGAGGAGTGGAGAAGGAAAGATTTTAAGTAGGAGAGAACGTAGATATAAGTAAGATGTAAATATTGTAAATAGTAGATAAGAAATAGGTATAAGCTGCGAAAACAGAGGTTGGCAAGCAATAAGTGCGTGCGGATTAGAAATAAGGAATGGATGGATGTTAGTTTTTATGGGTTAGTTTTGAGAAAATTCTGTAAAAATGTGTGTGTAAGCAAGTCAATTTTTTAAGGCCAGCAGGCCTTAAAAAATTGCGAAAATTGTGAAGCTTGTGTCTGCGTAGTTACGTCGAAAGTATCTTATATGTGTTATTATTATTATTATTATAGGCTTATTTATATGTATGTTATATGTGTTTGATAAGGTTTACGTGTCGTCAGTGTATTTGTAATGAAATTGTATTCTGATTGGCTGTGACTGACTAATGTGTATGTAAGTGTATGCTGTTGACTGTGTATAAGTTTTTTTTCCTTTGATTCACAGAAGGTTACGGTTTACCTAGTTAGTTAGTTGTAATGCAGGCGGGGGCCCGTGAGGTCCCAACCCCTGGCGCTCAAGCTATCAAGCCTATTGTGCCACACCCGTGTATATTCTTAAGGCAGTACTCCGAATCAGGCCATCCTTCGCCGAGTGTTTTTGGATCTCGGTGGGTTTTTCGTTGTTATCAACGTTCTGAGATTATACCTCTCAGGTGCCAGGCATACCTATCGCACAGTAAACGAATTCCTCATTTTTTGATCAGGCAAAGTGATCCTCACCCACTCTGCCATTCGGCAGCCTCCCTAGCAGGCTAGGGTGTACGAAGCGATCCCTCTGAGGTAATCAGGTAGATGCACAGATTCGAAGTACTGCCCTGGTGTGTTATGTAAGTGTATGTGTGTATGTGTTCATTACTCGAAATCGGCCAGCGACCACCGAGCGGAGGTCCCTTGAGAGGGCCTGCCTCTACGCAAGGAGAACGCTGACTCATTTTCGAGTCTTCACAGAATCGGCTTCGACCTCCAAGGCTATTCCCCTCGATATGGGGCCCCACCTTGGTACGATACCAGCTTTTTCTGAGTGGACCTACAGTTTGAGGTGGGTTCCGAACCACCGAAACCCCGGTAGAAGTACATAGAAAAATTTCCATTGGTACCCGGCTCAGGGATCGAACCCCGGACCTCCTGCATGGAAGTCCGACGCGCTATCGTCTGAGCCACCGAGGCTTCTTCTTACGGTTTACCTAAATTCCAGTTAAAGTTTCTCGAGCGTCAGTGATTCCTTCATGCCTTTTCTGTAAACCCATTTTTATTTTCTACCAATCCGTCGACCGCGTTTTACTCAACTGATCAGTAATCTTGATCTAAAGTTTCATCACACTTATATGTTTGTGAATAAAGTATTACCGAATTTCGTTTTACCAAACTAGAAATGAAACTTTATCGAAGTTTCCATATGTCCCAACTTCACCCAACTGAGTTTGGTAAAGTTTCTCGAACTATTTTTCTCCGTGTATCAAAAAAAAAATAATACTCAATCATGAAAATTTGGCATTTGAAACCTCATACGGCAGTCCCTCCATCACTGCGGATTAAAAACTTTTTATTTGGTTGGTCATCATTTTGCAAAATGTTACGACCTCCATATCTTGGGCAATTTTCGAAATGTGCAGAAAATTTCTATGGCGCATATGAGCGCCTTTTGAAACCCCATACTTGAAAAAAGGTTATTATTTTAGATAAATTGCGTCAGCCCCACCCCCCCCATTTTGACCGCTGATAATTCGGTTATCAATGTGGCGCAAAATTTCTTATTGATGAGGCATATGAGCGCATTTGCGGCGCAATTCAGTGGGCTACAAAGGACCCAAAAATTGACCCATTAGCGCCTAGCGATGCCATATGGCATCACTTTGACGTTGTTTGAAATTTGCTCGTCAATTGTCGCCTGTGTGTTACAACCGCACGAACTAACCTAAAGCTTGTCAAGCGGATTCCGCACGACCGTTTTCGACACTGCGAATGGTCAATTTATACTCAGGTAGACCTAAAGTGTTAGTCATATAAAAAAATGCAATTCTGAAACCCTACATTAATTCAGGCGCTAATGGGTTAAGAGTGGGGGGAGGGGGGGCTGGTGTAACTGACCTTATATTAGCGCGTAAAATCTATAATATTTTTCTAATATATGAAGATGTTACCAAATATAATTTCTAGATGTTAAATTCTTGTAATCCTCAGGCCTTAAATTGTAACATCTCAGATTTTAAAATATCCAGGCGTCTGTGTAGTCTCAGATGGTACGTCGCATGATTTAGATTTAAAAAATGGGTGAGTTTATATTTATTTTCATTACATAACACTGCAACTTGTACAAGTACAGAAACTTTGCCTCCTTTAATTTCGTTTTTGTAGTCTTATGATAGAAACTTTCCTGCTTATTGTGTGTTTAAAAAATTGAAATTTATTTTCAGTTCGACTTCTAAGCTCGTCTATCAAAATTTTTTACAGGTTTATAAATATGTTTGCAAAAATTATTATATATATTTAAGGTTATCTAGTGGACTGGGATTCTAATGTGAATATTAGATTGTAAAATCTTGGATTGTATATTTTATTATCTCAGATTATAAAGTTTAATAATCCAAGATATTATCCTACAATATCGATTTCTTAATATCTATAAATTGTAGTTCTAATAATCTGGATCGCTTTACCATAGTAAATAGTGCAAGATTATATCCGGTAACATATTTTTTATTACTGGATAAGGTAAATACACCTATTAGCGTCCGTGTAATGGTTGCGGCAGAATATAAGACTAATAAACAAGCAAAAAAAAGCAAAAGCAAAAAAATTTTGCTCGGACAAATTTCTACAAATTGCACCGGAAAATTCGAAAATCATGCAAAGCTGCCAGTGTACGTCGTTGCGACCGCCTGATTTGTTTTTGGATGTATTTGCGTCCGCGTGGATTGCCCCTATTTGCAACCGGACGTAAACTAGTACTTGTACCATTTAGCGTCCACGTGATAATGAATCGTTCGGTCGCAAATAGGGACAGAATTTGCAAGACCGTATTTGCGTCCGCTCTCCAAACGTTTTGATAGACTCGAATTATTCCGATAGAACGTACGTCACTTTATAGGTTGTACCGCAGAAAAAGCAGTGCATATCGAAAGAGAAATATTTTTCACATCACTTGTAACAATTTTTAGCATAAATACACTCACAGTGCAATTATTTTCAATATTTTAAAGATACGGACGCACGCATGTACATCAAAATGTTGTTTCACTACTTAGAGACTATTGTGTGAAATAAATAATTCACTGAACATTTGAATGATGAAATCAGATTTTTTAATAGCGTGTTGATCTGGATTGCACACGACACTTGACTTACTTGGTAATTATTTCTCCGGATCCGCAAAAATGGCTAAATTAACAGTCTGTTTCACAGTCCGCTCTACTACGAATTTGCTCTCTGTGCACTGGTGAACACAAATGGCCACTTGCGGCGCGCAATATGAAACCTTCGTATTCATATTGACGCGACCGACAAATTTTTCTTATCAAACTTTTTCATTCGACAATTATTACTCAACTTCAACCAGCGGGCAGGTCATCGAAAAAATGCTACCTGAAATAACTTATCGCGAGAAAGTTATTTCAGCTAGCATTTTTTCGATGACCTGCCCGCTGGTCGAAGTTGGCAAAACGCGGTTTTCGATTGGAATTAATTTGTTATTAAACAAAAACAAACATATTACATTTTTAAACAGAGTGCGTTGCTTATAGTCATGAAGTATGTATTGAGAATACGCCATACAATTTTTAAGCATTTTTATCAACAAACGGCCGAATAATCGCGAGTTATGTTTTATAAAACGTCGATTTTCGATCGACAAATTTTGTAAGTTTTTGTTTATCTTGAGTAATAATGTCAAATGAAAAAGTTAGATAAGAAAAATTTGTCGGTCGCGTCAATGTGAATACGAAGGTATATTTTGTTTTGCGTTTCGGCCACTTTTTTTCATCGATCGATTTTGCCGTGTGGTCAATACTTCTACGCGGTTTCGAGCGCTTAACGAGTTGTTGCATCCGTCAACTCAATTCTTGTTATATTTCTATGAAACACATATTTGAATGGACGCGCATGTAGAGTATTGTCAATAGAATAATATCAATACTCTGCATGAATCAATAAGCATAAGAATTCATTAAATTCACTATTTTTCAATCAGGTTAGGGCGGTAATAGGTGCATTTACCTTATAATCCATTTTTCTGAGTGCATTAGCTGATGCACAAAGCCAAGGCTGAGATTGACTAACCAACACGCCTAGAGAAAAAACGCGAGCTTGGTGAATTTTTTTTGTATTCTTCTATTGCACTTTTTTCATTTTTAATGCCAAAATCAAAATTCGCAGTATGAAACATTCGAAAAAATTTGAAAAATTCGAAAAAATCGATAGCTAAATCATTCGCTTTTTTCCATAGAATAGCTTTGATTCTATGCGCTTTAGAGCTTGCACTTATTCTATATTTTCGAGCATCAAACCATTCGCCACACTTGCTTTGCCTCGTCGTTCTCAAACAAAGGGCAATTACCTGATGTACAGTCATTTCGACAAACTTATTGTAAAATTCTTTGCATGCACTTATAAAGTCGTAATTCTTGCAATAAATAGTTTCGCAGCTCGGCATATTAATCAAGTACAGCACACAAGCTTCAGAGTTTTCTGTTTCGAGCAATTTCACACACATCAATTACAGTCTCCATTACCAATCTACAATCTCGCTCGTCGGCAGTGCGATTTTCCTCAATTAAAATGTCGCGCAAGGGTCACATAATACCAGAAAAATCGGCGATCTCGAAAACTGCAGGAGAAACAACTAAAGGTGATCGTGTTTTTTGGAAATAAATCACTAATTTCTGACCCTTTAGAAAAGATCTCCTTCGCAAAATAGGAAGCTAAAGGTGCAACCCATTCCTGCTCTAAACTCGTCTTTGTCGCACTTCGATTGGTGTTGATGTAATGAATAATTGTAGCTGCGATGTGCTAGCAACTTTGAGCTACACCGACGCAACAATTGCAATTAGCGTCAACAACTCTTTGTGTGTCATCAACCTAATTATTTCATATAATTATTTATTTCATTATATATATCCTGCGAAAAAAGTGCAAAAAACAAGAAGTTTTATTTTTGCTTAGAGATGCTAAATTAAAATTGTTTTCTTTGGTTAACATATATTGAAATTGTTGAGAAAATTGTTTTGACAAAAACTTATGAAAACTTAAACTCACTTATCAAATTTTAATCAATCAATTAAATTCAAATTCATATGATATTTCTCTAAAACTTATATGTACACTAGGGTGGGCCAAAGAAAAAAACTTTTAATTTTTTTTCCTTAGATACCATGAAAATATGGTCAGAAATGACGGAAAAAGAAATCTGGTGGAGCTTGAGCTCTGAATATTAATATTAAGAGGTGGCGATTTGTGATTTCCCATTTAAATAACACAGAAATTTTTTTATATTTTTTTTCGATTACTAATGCGTTTGAACGAATAATTGTCTAGTGAAAACAAAAACTTATTCTTGTAGAGAATTTAACTATCTACAAAAAATGTCTGATATGATTTTTTGCTAAGTCGACTCATTCAAAAGTTATGGCAGATTGAAAATTAAAAAAATACTTTTTCATTAAACTTCCATCAGACTTTTGATCTCAAAGAGCTCAAAACCATTGAACACTTTAGATACGATGAAAATATTGTCAGAAATGACGAAAAAAAAATTCTGGTGAAGCTTGAGCTCTTAATATTAACATTAAGAGGTGACGATTTGTGATTTCCCATTTAAATAACGCAGGAATTTTTAAATATTTTTTTTTCAATTTTTGATGCGTTTGAACGAATAATTGTCTAGTGAAAACGAAAACTTATTCTTGTAGAGAATTTAATGATCAACGAAAAATTTTGGATATGATTTTTTACTAAGTCGACTCTTTCAAAAGTTATTCGAGGTTAAAGTCCAACTCTAAATCGTAAAAGATGATTTTTACAATTTTTTATATTCTATCACAAAATAATGGCTCAAAAACATGAAATATCTTATTTTTCGTAAAACTAATCGAATATTCTTGGTAAAACAATAACATTTTTACAAAATATCGTAAGAAAAACCAATTTTATGAAACTTAATTTTAAAAAAATCTGAACTTTACTTTACCTGAATAATGACTTCAAAAAAAAACTTGGAAAACGGTTGATCTAAAGGCCATCCCTGCAACTTCCCGCTAATTTCAGTCATTGAAAGTTTGCAATTTAACCGCTAGTTGCGATGTTTTTGAGCTCTTCGAGCTCAAAAATTCAATTTTTGTGTTATTTTCAGCTCTCTGAGCTCAAAAATAAAGCTGTGCAATGCTTCTGAGCTCTTTGAGATCAAAAGTCTGATAGAAATTTATTGAAAAAGTATTTTTTTAATTTTCAATCTGCCATAACTTTTGAATGAGTCGACTTAGCAAAAAATCATATCAGACATTTTTTGTAGATCGTTAAATTCTCTACAAGAATAATTTTTTGTTTTCACTAGAAAATTATTCGTTCAAACGCATTAAAAATCGAAAAAAAAATTTTTTAAAATTCTTGTGTTATTTAAATGGGAAATCAAAAATCACAGATCGCCACCTCTTAATATTAATATTCAGAGCTCATGCTTCACCAGATTTCTTTTTTCGTAATTTCTGACAATATTTTAATGGTATCTAAGGAAAAAAAAATTAAAAGTTTTTTTTGGCCCACCCTAATGTACACATATTGAAAAAAATCAAAAACTGCACTCGGACTTATTTTCAGAGGTTAGAAATTCATTGATATTTTGATTGATCACGATTAATAAATTATATTTTAAATAAATAAATAAAATAAGAAAAAATATAAATTAAAAGAATGAAAAATAAATTTCTTTAAAAATGTTGAATAAACAAATAAATTGTGTTTGTTGCGTGAAAATTAATAATATAAAAGAGGTGGTGGCTGAACTCGGACCAGGTGGCGGAAGAATAACACTGTATATTTTTATAGTCAAGATTTTGCTTTATTCAACCTAACTAGTGACACAATGTGAAGAAATCTTGTGCAGTATAATATCGACATAAAAAACCCCGGTCATAAGCGGGGGAAAAGCCTTATAACAACAAACTTAATCCTAAAACAATATTTTCTTAATATTGAATGAGACCTCGGTTCGTTCGCTGTAACAAATTCGCTGAATTAAGATCACACAACAGATCTAACGAAAAACCGTTAACAATTCGTATATTAAGTATTACCTTGAATGCATTCAATACGCTAGAGAGCTCTCTTACCTTAAGAAAATCGAACGCAGTACCGCAAGTATGCCAGGATCTCAGAAGGCGCCCACCTGTATGCGCGTCCCAGCGCCCCAACGTCTTGAGCACGGGAACAGCCCTCGCTCTGGAACGGCAAAGTACAGCTCGTAGAGTTGTAGCTTGGTGGGTCCTCAGGGTGACTACCCCTCTTGAAGGAAGAAGGCGTGAACGCACCCAACGATGTCGCACAGGAGCTTCGTCTGGATAGCTGTAATGAGTAGCTAATGGCTCGAAAGGCGTTGCTTTTCACAAGGAGACGCACAACGTTTCACATTGAGACACACAACGTTCGCGGAACCGAGAAGTGTACACCACGGCTGCTCGAACGCTACTGACTCACGCGATCCCAGCACCCGCCTCTCGCTCTCCCCTCCCCCCAATCTCGTACGCATGCGTGTCGTGAGAATGCAGAGAAAATGGCGCATTTTGTTTGGAAAGACAGCGGTAGTTTTGACACTACGCATGCGCGCAGTAAGCGCATGAACATTCCTCCCGCCTTCGTCCGTCGGACGAATTTACTTTTTAGATTCAGATTCTAATAACAACGGACTTAATCTAACAATATGTCTACGCAGAATTAAAGTGGCCGTTCGAACAGTAACCACTCTAACGAGGCCATCAGGACCTGGATGTACCTTGGTAATGCGACCGAGAGGCCATTTAGCAGGAGGAAACTGATCATCTCGCATGATTACCAGTTGCCCTATACTGAAATTCTTAGTAGGAGAACGCCACTTTGATCTTTCTTGAAGATGCTGAAGATATTCTCCAGACCAACGTTTCCAAAAGGTGTTGCGAACGTTTTGCATCAAGTGAAAACGTTCAAGGCGATTTTCCGAAACATCTGCTGGTTCTTCATCCGGAATAAGAGCAGAGGTTTCTCCGAGAAGAAAGTGAGACGGTGTCAAGGCGTGAATGTCTTCGACGTCCGAGCTCAAGGGGCTGAGGGGGCACGAATTGAGACATGCTTCGACTTCCACGAGTATGGTACTAAGCTCAGAGAAAGTAAGAATACTATCACCAATGGCTCGTTTGAGGTGATGCTTTACTGACTTAACTCCAGCTTCCCACAAGCCACCGTAATGGGGTGAGTTTGGGGGAATGAAAATCCAATTCGTGCCGTCGTTTGCAAGTGACTTAGCTACCGTTTTGTAAAAATCCGAAGCAGCCCTAAACATTGACTGCAGCTCATTGTCAGCACTTCGAAAAGTGGTGGCATTATCACTGAAAAGATTGCGACAGGTGCCTCGCCTACCGACAAAATGTCAAAACGCAGCGATGAAAGTTTTCGATTGCAAATCGTCAACGACTTCGAGGTGAACAGCTCGTGTAGAGAAGCAAACAA
>CAKNXH010063113.1:39563-175086 GCA_932178445.1 Andricus quercusramuli
CTTAAGCACAGTGCAAATTTCTCTGTGTTAATTTTTTTTTATTCTTATAGGTTTCATACAAGTTTTCAAGGCACAAAACAAATACTTTTGACGGTTTTCTGTCTAGGATTGATGCAACATTTATAATTTATGAATTTTCATGTGGTTATTTTATTCAGATAATCATGTAAGGCGTGTGTGCTTTGTAATTATCCACGAATATTTTTAAAATACATTGATGGCTAAAAAACAGGTAAGTTTCACAATATTAACATTTAATAGAGTTTAATGTAGAGGTTATGTTTAAGGCTGATAGAGCTTGAGTCCTATCCCAAAATTAAATGTTTTCATTTTAGTCAACAACGTTTTCGGAATGTGGGTCAGTTTCTTTTCTGAATCGAATACTTTTTGTGTGGCTAGAGCCCAGTTCCATTAGTCCTCTGTAGGAAATCTATTTTTATTATAATATTTATTATGACAAAAGTGATAACGTATTTCAAGATCTTGAAATACGTTATCACTTTTATTGCAATACATTAAGGAAATGCTTATTTATTGAAATTTAATCATTCAAATATGTATAAAATTGCAAACTGATTGACATTTTTTTAAGAAATCAAATCTTATTAAGATGTTCCTTAAAGAAAAACGGAAATTACTAGCACGAGAACGTGTGGAAAAACATAGAGCATTAAAAAGGCTAAAAAATAATGATAATGAAGATGATGTTTTGGAGTCATTTTCTGTTGAACGTAAGAATTTTGTTTATGCGCGACGTAACTTGTACTTTTAATTAACTATTAATTGGATTTCATTTTGCATTCCGTAGATGATTCTGATACACTGAGTGACAATGAACTCGGGGAACATTGTGATGAAAGTTCTCATATATTAAAAGAACAAGAAATTGAAACGAATTTTCGCAGTCCATTATACACCAGCGATTTCGAAGATGGATATATATCATGTGCTCATGACGACGATCTTAATGGAAATTTTAAAGATTCAGAAGATGATTTAGTTTTAGAAGATGATGACATATACGGAGTTGAATCAGATGATTTCCATGATTCCGTTACTGAAGATGACGAAATGATTGATGATGCTTTTGACTGTGAAGAAAATAATCAGGTAGATGAACGTGGTGCATCCATAGAAGTGAATCAAATCAAAGAATGGGCTGTAGGAGTTCCGCAAAATAAAGTAGACGCATTGCTTCAGATTTTAAGAGCAAGACTTTTGCCTGAATTGCCAGCTTCTTCTAAGACATTACTTGGCACTTCTTCTGCTAATTATTTGATTAAACCTACGGAAGGTATGGACGATGGAATGGGAGAGTTTGTTTATCTAGGTGTAGCCTCAGGAACTATAAAATGTCTAAACGTTGAAGAACAGGAAAGTGAAACAGTTTCTCTTATAATTGGAGTTGATGGGATGCAAGTTTCTGAGTCAAGTAATGATGACTTATGGCCTACACTGGGTAAAATTTATTCATCCAATGACATATATAAACCCCTTTGCATTGCAATGTACTTGGGAAAATCCAAACCTAAGAGTGTTGATGAATATATGGCTGAGTTTATCCAGGAAATGAATATCCTTTATGAGGAAGGATTGACTATTGGAGGCCGACATTTTAAAGTGGAAATTAAATGTTTCGTGTGTGACACTCCTGCTAGGGCTTTTTTGAAATGCGTGAAAGGCCACTGCGGTTATTATGCTTGTGAGCGATGTACTATAAAAGGAAAAAGAATGAAACCTAAAAACACCTCGAGCGATTCAAAGAAAGGAACTAAAATAGTTTATCCAAAAGCCAACGAACCTGAGCGTACTGATCGTTCATTTCGCATGCAAACTCAACAAGAGCACCATCATCAAAAAACGCCTCTTCGGAAACTGAAGCAAAAAATAGACCTGGTTTCTTCTTTCATTTTGGATTTCATGCACTTAAGCGCAGGTGTCACGAAACGAATCTTAGAATACTTGACAAAAGGCCGATTAAAGTCAAAACTAAGTGTGAGATACAGATTGGAATTATCGAAACGAATTAAAATGATGAAAAAAGAAGTTCCATGCGAATTCCCAAGAAAACCGCGTTCTTTAAAATTCCTTGCGAAATGGAAAGCGACGGAGTTTCGTTTCTTTGTTTTGTATAGTGGTCCAATTGTTTTAAAAAATATTTTGAATAAAAAACTGTATCAGCACTTTCTTTTGCTACATGTTGCTTTTCGCATACTCTGTGACAAGACACTAGCTATTACATGGAACTCAGCTGCCAAACACTATTTGATTTGTTTCTTCAAGCTTTTGAAGCACTACTATGGAAAGGAAACTCAGATAATGAACATGCACAACCTAATACATGTAGCAGATGATGCGAAAAACATGCACTGTAGCCTAAGTGAAATCACCGCATATCCCTTCGAAAATTTTCTTGGGAAAATGAAGAGACAAATTCGTGCTGGGTTCCGAATTTTGGCGCAACTTTGTCGTCGATTTCACGAAAAAGCTTTTATTCAGAAAGAAAAACCTGCTTCTCTACCGGCTGTACAAATCACAGGCTCCCATTCAGAAGCTGAGAGAATTTGTATAGAAAGTTTGAAGTTTAAAGGCTTCGCCATCACAACATCATATCCAAATAATGTTATTTTATCTCAAAATAAGAAAGTTATACAAATTACAGGAATGTTTCTACCAATTGAAACAAAATCGCTTTACAATATTCGATTAACTGGCTATATCTGGAATAGAAAGAAAGCTATTTTTGACTATCCTCGAAGCTGGTAAGGTCTCAGTTCACCCAAATTTTGTTTCTCCCAAAATTTATTTTCCCCAAAAATTCAAACAAAGAAGTACGAATTCGTGAGATGGAAGTCCGCCTAGTATAAAGACAGGAAAGTCGGTAATAATGAAACTAAATAAATAATTATCCAAAAGATGTCGCCGAAAATATGTTTTTTGAATGAAATAAACTCACATATTAATAAGAATGTAAATTTCTAGATTTTTTAGTATCTACGTAGTTTTCTCTCAAAGAGAACATATTTTTTTAAATAGATCTTGACAAAAAACATGAGGTTACACAAGTTCAGGTTATGTTAGGGAATTCTCGCCGGAATTCGCTATTTTACAACGTAAGCAGTTGGGTCTTATAGAAAACTTACAAGTGTACACAACTCAAGGTTACGTTAGGAAATTATCGCCGGAATTGAATACTTTACAAAAATAGCAGTTAGTTTCTATAGAAAATTTACAAATTCGCACAATACAAGTTTATGTTAGAGAATTCTACCCGGAATTAGCTATTTCTCAACAGAAACAGTTAGATCTTTTAGGAAACTTAGAAATTGCTACAATTTGAGATTATTTTAGAAAATTCTCCCTGGAATTGGATATTTTTCAAAAGAGACAGTTGATAAGTCTTTAAGAAAATTCATAGATAAGAACAACTTGAGGTTCTGTTATGGAATTTGTGCCAAACTTGGATATTTTTCATTTAGCTCTTTCCGAAAATTTAACAGTTTGAGCAATTTCAGGTTATGTTAGCGGTCTTTTCATAATTTTGGAAAATATTAGGTTATGTTATGGCATTCCTGACGGAATTAGATATTTTTCACCAGAAACAGTTCTTTCCTGGAGACATAACAGTTTGAACAATTTTCGGTTATGTTAGCGATTTTTCATCGGGATTGGATATTTTACAACAGAAGAACTAAAATCTTTTTAAAAACTTATGATTTCGAACCATTTTAGGTTATAAATATATATTTTTTGGAATAGATCTTGACAAAGAACGTTCAGGTTACTAACTGTTTCTGATGAAATATATCCAATTCGGGCAGGAAATCCATAAAATAACTTGAAAATTTCCGAATTTATAAATTTCATAAAAACTTAACTGTTTGTGTTCAACAATATCCATTTCTATAGCGAGATTTTTCTAAGATAACCTAAAATCGTTCAAATGCGTACGTTTTCTCAAAGACCTAACTGTTTCTGTTGAAAAATATTCCATTCCGGCGACAATTCCCTGAAATACCGTATAATGTTTGAATTTTCAAGTTTTCTAAAAAACCCAACTGTTTCTTTTGAAAAATATCTAATTCCGGCGAGATTTCCCTAAGTTGAACTAATTTGTAAGTTTTATATACAAAAAGCTAAGCGCTTCTGTTGCAAAATATCAATTTCCGACGAGAAATCGCTAACATAACCTGAAATCGCTCAAACTGTTAAGTTTTCGGAAAGACCTAACTGTTGTTGATGAAAAATATCCAAGTTTGGCACAAATTACATAACAGAACCTCGAGTTGTTCTTATCTATGAATTTTCTCAAAGACTTATTAACTGTCTCTTTTGAAAAATATCCAATTCCAGGGAGAATTTTCTAACATAACTTCAAATTTTAGGAATTTCTAAGTTTCCTAAAAGATCTAACTGTTTCTGTTGAGAAATAGCTAATTCCGAGTAGAATTCTCCAACATAAACTTGTATTGTGTGAATTTGTAAAGTTTCTATAGAAACTACCTGCTATTTTTGTAAAGTATTCAATTCCGGTGATAATTTCCTAACATAACCTTAAGTTGTGTACATTTGTAAGTTTTCTATAAGACCCAACTGCTTACGTTGTAAAATATCCAATTCCGGCGAGAATTCCCCAACATAACCTGAACTTGTGTAACCTTATGTTTTTTGTCAAAATCTATTAAAAAAAATATATTCTCTTTGAGAGAAAACTTTACGTAGATACTAAAAAATCTAGAAATTTACATTCTTATTAATCTGTGAGTTTATTTAATTCAAAAAACGTATTTGCGGCGACATCTGTTGGATATTTATTTATTTAGTTTCATCATTACCGACTTTCCTGACTTTATACTATGCGGACTTCTATCTCACGAACTCGTACTTCTTTGTTTGAATTTTTGGGGAAAATAAATTTTGGGAGAAACAAAATTTGGGTGAACTGAGACCTTACCTCGAAGCTCTGCTGACTTCAATATGTGGGGACTAGAAATTGAACAATCGAAAAAAAAGGTTGCCTTCTATCTGTCACAGGTGATTCGCAAAATGGTTGTTTTGAGTTTGGAACAAGAATCTGGAAAAAGAATATTTGCAATTCCTCTGCTTCATCATAATTAACATAGGTAAGCATTTTAAAACACTCGTTCTCGAAATGGCGTATTGATATAAAACTAAGCAATTTTTGTTCCGAGAAAACGGATACAAGTTTCTTTATATTGACATTATTTTTTTGATTATTCTTAGACATATTCATGTAGAATTTAGTACAGTTTTACATAAATATTAATATATGAAAATTATTTTTTTCTACATACATAAAACAATGTTACACTTTTTAAATATTTCACTTCATTTATTAATTTCATTGATTCGTTGATTTACCAAAATCATTTCTTCAGGAAAAATATTAATTTATCTCGTTATATTTGTGAACTGATTTTTTTTTATTCCAAATTGCATGAAGACGTTAAAAAAATGTTTCACCATATTTCAAATTTCGCTCTCTAAACCACCATCTTGCTTTTATAACCAATGTCAGTGCTTGATGAAAGGTAAGAGGAATTACATAACCTTTAAATATTTAATCCAGTACACGTGCTGTTTTGCATAAAATCACAAATTTTAAATACGAAAAAGTTAATTTGTGAGTTTTTAAGGTTTGGCATAAACATTATATTTCTTCTTAGAAAAGTCCATTATCAAAAATGAATTCTAATCACATAACTATTATCTCGTTCTTATAAATATTTGATCAAGATATATTTGAAAAAGAGTTTCAAATATTTCATTAAAATTATTTCTCTTTTATACTGTAAATTACACCTTAAATAATATTGCATATTTTACATTCATTTATAAGTTCGGTTATTGATTATATTTTTATTATTTAGCCTGAATATGTCCCAAAACTTACATGTCACTGAATTAGCAGAGGACACTACACATTTAGTAGTATAATTTATTAAGTTAAATGCGTCTAAGCAGAGAGTAGTTGAATTGATTCCCAGCCTTTGGGCAAAGAAAAAAAAGAATGGTCAATGGGTCTGCAAATTTCCACCGAAAAAAGACTGCAACAACTTAAACGAGTGGGTTTCAAAAAGCTTATTTCCGATGCGATACTGGAGGGAATATGGAATATTTATTCTAAAAGAAGCAAGTAAGAAATTTTTCTAGTTATTTTGCACATACTTTAGATCACTTTATGCTTGAAAAGAAAGAGTATTTAAATGAAAATTTAATGCTGCGATTGAAAAATAAAAAACTTGTAAATAAAAATCGAAAAATTGATTAAAAAAATAAGGATATTTTTTTCAATTCATTACAGATTCCATAACACAAGGGATAAGACGACTCGATAGAGCAGTTAAAAATCCTGTAGTAGAGACCAGTACATTTGAACTAAGTTGCATTAGTTCTGAGGGGGAAGACAATAATATAAGCGGTACTTCTACATCAGAGTTAGATGACACAGCAAAATCAATTGCTGATGCTGCAAAGAAACCTCCGTGTGAAGCTACGGGTTGTAAAACCAAAAATGATATTGGTATTTACCTACTGACATATTGAGGATAATAATTTGTTTACTTTTTATATTATATAATTATAATTTTCTTCAAATTGTGTATAATTTCAAATTTGTATGTATATTTTCTTTTATTTGGACAGTTGGGGAAACCTCTTACGAATCCGAAAGCGCTACTACAGGAAGCGAATCTCCCAAAAAAAATCGAAAAGGAAGACGAAGGCAAAGAATAAAAGACCTAAGAAGACAGTTGGGGAAACCTCTTACGAGTCCGAAAGCGCTTCTACAGGAAGCGAATCTCCCAAAAATAATTTGAAAAGGAAGACAAAGGCAAAGAATAAAAGGCCTAAGAAAATTGCTAAGGTATTGGATAGCTCAGAAGAGTCCATAACTTCTAGCATACAAAATTCTTCCGGAGATGAAGGAATAAGCAAAGAAGACTCTTTGAGAAATAAAGAATCTTTCGAAACCAAAGCGAAAGGCCAAAAAAAGTCCATGATTTTGAAAACGTGACAGTCTTCCAGAGCTGAAGAACAAGACGAAGAAGCATTGGCAAACGAAAAAGAATCTGGATTTCCGACAGAGATTCCAAAAAAGGAAACAGTTTCAAACATTCAGAAGAAAAAAGCTTCTTTGCAGAGAAAATCGCCATATGATTTAAATTTAAATCATATGATCACACCTAGTGGGAAATTGAAAGGCTAGTCATGTTGATTATGTAAAAAAACAAACAATTTAATATAAAAATTCTAATTAAAATGAAATATTTTCTGTTACAGATGATAAGTCTTTGCAAGAGTTTTACATTCTAATCAATGAGAGAATTGTAAAAGGTTTTGAAACACTGGAAAGAAGAATTCTTTATGCTGTTAGTAGAAAACTGAACGTTATTTCTGACGCAGTGAATGTAAACAAGGCTGCTTCTACAATCGAAGCTCTTTTACAAAAACCTATTTTACAAAATCTGCCTAAAACTACTCTCATAGACTTTCAACAATTCGACTCAAGTATAAAAAATGATGATGAAACTCATGTTGTAAGTGTAAAAGTTTTCGTTTTTTGGAAAACAATCGTATGTTTTATACTTCTATATCCACTAATGTTTTTCTTCTTACATTTTCATCAGCTTGAATACATGATACTTCTCGCAACGGGTTCAAAGAGTGTTAAAAGCGCCATTAACGTTGTTTTACCAACGTTCCTAACAAAAAATGTTCAGCTAAAATATAGTGGAGTCGCCAAAACTACGAAAGGGATAAAGAAAGAAAATTTTTCCAAAACTAACATTTACAAATGCATGGAAAGTATGTATAGTACTAATTGATTATGTTTTGATGATTGTGCATAATTAATTTGCTTATCCTTTTTAGTTAAATGATTTAAATTTTCTTTTACAGATGTGATTTTACAAATTTTTAAGAACTTAGCCACGAAGAGCGCTCTCGCATCAGCAACTAGTCGATGGCTGTCTGATGCAGTTGATAGAGAAGGAGGAAAGCAAGAAAGGCGTTTAAGGAAACAAGAGAAAAACGAAAACGCAGAGTTGTAAGGAGCCATGTCGAAATATTTATCTATTAAAAAACAAAATACATAAAAAATTTAATATTATATATTTAGCTATAAAAATACAAGTTTTTTATATATTTAAAACTAAATAAAAATGTTAGCAGTTTGATTTCATTAAAATGTTTTTCATTATTGAAGTCCTAACGTTTTGAATTTAAAAATTAGTGGCAAATTAAAACACATTAATTATTCAATAATTTTTCTAAGTGAAACATTTTACCCCAAAAAAATAAATGCTGATCATACAAAATTACAATATTCTTCGATTTTTTAAAGGAGAATTCATCAAATACTTTTTTCTACAAAATAAAATGTATTCAACAAGTAAATAGCGATATTGTCCCTTCGAGCTATTGGATATTGCAAATTATCATAATTATGTCCTCTGTTATCCGAGGATATTGCGGGAACAACCAACAGGATATTGAGAGACTTCACATTATAACCCATTTATGTCCCTGATTATTCCCACGATATCCCTGGGACAATACAGAACATATTTAGAAACAAATGGGATATCCCGCAATATTATATTGCTATAAGGAGCTATTTATATGCCAGTAGTTTGCCAGTACTGTGCCAGTACTGACAGGCAGTACTGAATCAGTACTGGACAAGCTCCGCAAATCAGTACTGGACAGCGTTACAAGCCAGTACTGGCCCAGTACTGGGAGTCAGTACTGCCAGACCGGCAGTCAGTACTGGGTCAGTACTGCGCCGTTCGTACATTTCTACTAGGGCCGTTTCAAGTATTCACGCCCTATTCGCACCACCACGTGAAATTGATGCGTTTAGAAACCCTTCGGTCGAAAGGCGGACAGTTATGGCAGCATAAATATCGACGAAAGCCCCAGTAACCACATGCCACAGATACAGTGCAGTCAAAGTTTTCTACTTATTATGTATAATTACATAGATATGCTTGTATTTTTACAAAATGCTGCTATAACTGTTAGAATATGTGAGAAGTGGATCAGTATGTGATATGTATCATGTATACACTATATACACTATACAGGTAAAGAGATAAATGCAAATAATATATTTATAGAAACACAGAAAAAACTAAGAATAAAATTTGTTGCGGGAAATTTTTTACAGCGATAAAGTTTTGTTCAGCCAACTTCGCGGCTTTCAAAATACATGTGTTTGTCATGGAATAAAAAAGAAAGTTTAACCGATATTTGTGTAAAGTTTATCCTGTGAAGTTAATTTTTGTTGCAGAGAATCTTTCGTCGGAAATCCATCTAAAGTTTATGTTCTGTTTTTTCTATGTAATATTTATATAATTATTATTGAATACTATATGAAGGGTAGAAATGCAAAAGGAGTCAAGCGCCAAATTTTCGAAATCGGGTTTATTAGCTAAAAAAATCAGATAAATTCTATTACACATGCCTGCCAAAGGATTTATTTGGGGCATCATTTTTCAAAATTTGTGTTCTTGTTTTCACAGTACGAAAAGCTTTTCTAACCACAAAGTAAAAAATCAAATTTCATTTTTCTCGACCCTGGCTAATTATTTTTAATTACTTTTGGGTCCCTTCCGTTCAGCACTGAATAACCTAAAACCCAATTCCTCATTTTTTGCAAATATGCAAAATTATTACTGCTATCCTCATTATTTTGAAGTTAAAATGTCTCTTTACACCATTTCGAAGTCATAATTGGATTTTCAAATTTCGGGAAACTGCATAATTTTTTTTAAACAAACTTTTTGGAAATCAATTCCTTCATTCAATAGCTAGAATTAAAATTTTTAGTTTTTTCTTAAACTGCAAATTGACTCCACAATTAATGTTGAAAGATGTTAAAAGTCGATACGGACCCAAAATCTAACCTCGAAACGTGACCTGTTTCATTCAATTTCTCGAAACCGGATAGCTTTTTGTGAGCAAACTTTTATTAGTTCGATAGAGCATGAAAGTATCTCGAAAGTACTTTCTTATTTTTTTCTTAAATGGTCCCGCTGAATTTACAACATGTTTTTAGTCTCTCCTGAAAAAAGTCAAAAATGACGCTTGCCTCCTTTTGCATTTCTACCCTTCATATGTTTGTTTCTTTCAAGATTGTTAACTAGATAGATAAACGTTCATTTTTCAGCCTGCTGGCCTTAAAGCATTGACTTGCTTACACATCCATTTTTACAGAATTTTCTTAAAACTAACCCTTAAAAACTAACATCCATCCGTTCCTTATCTCTAAGCCACACGCTCTTATCGCCTTGCCTTCCTCGCTTCGCCTCGCTCGCATGTCCCTACTTTTTCGCATTGCCTCGCTTGCCAACCTCTGTTTTCGCAGCTAATACCTATTACTTATCTACTATTCACAATATTTACATCGCACTTATATCCACTTTCTCTCCGATTTACAATCTTTCCTTCTACACTCCTCTTCCTCCTTCCTTCTCTTCATCTCCATCTTACCCAACACTCCCTCCACCCATGCTACTGCCCTTTTTCCCCCTTTTCATGCAACAATGCCTCCATGCTTATCTCGCTTCTTTCCAACTCCACGCACTCCTCCAATCAGTGCTCCACTCTTGCATCCCCCTTTCCACACAGTTCACACATCCTCTTCTCCCGAGAGAGCCAGAACCTATTGAAACCCTCCATACACCTACACCTCATCCTCGCTATAAGCTCCTGACTTCCTTTCTCTCCTTTCACAAATAAATATTGTGCTCTTGCCCTTGGCATAATCCACACATAGTTCCCGTTAAATCTTGACTCTCTTATTCTCTCTTCCCCTTCTGTCTTCTCTCTCTCCATGCCATTTTGCTTAACCAAGTCATAAACCTTCCTTCCTGGTGCATCCTTCTCACTTCATCCATCTGCAGTCCACTCATTCTAAAGTACCTTTCCCTCTCAGCCTCCATCTTTCCACCCCCTCCCCTGTTTTCCTTCTCCCACCAACACTCCCTAACGAGCCTACTTCCCCCCTCTTCCACAAATGTCTCCTCATATTTACACGCCCGGCTCCCTGCTAGAATTCCTACACTCGTTCTCCCCGTCTCCCTCCTGACAATATAATTAGGCGTGTTCCTTGCCAGCCTCAGGGTCGACTTTACATACCTCTCCTGCGTTCTGTTTACCTCTTTGCATTCCTTCCACCCCCACACCTCTACCCCATACAATAGCACACTCATCACTAGTGAATCAGACAATTTCATTCTCCTTCCAAAATCCTCTGCGAATAACACCTTTCCCAACCCCCACACCTGCCTCATCACCACATTTGCCCTCCTCGCTTTCTCTTTTATGTGACCATCCACTCCCCCATTCCTTCGAAATACGAAGCCGAGGTACACAAACTCTTTTACCTCCTGCACCTCCTTTCTCTTCCACTTCCACTCCCTTCCCTGCTCCCTTCCCCCCCCCCCCCCCTTTCTGAACACCATAATCTTGGACTTTTCCGCATTCAGCTCTAACCCCTCTTTATCCAGGTATCTTCTCAACCTCTTCATCATCTCCTTTAAGGCCTCCTCGCTGCTTGCCAGCAACACTATGTCATCTGCATACGCTAGTGACCAAATTCTAACCACCCCAGCATCCAGCTTACTATCCATATCCGCAATTAAAATAGCAAAAACCGTTGAGGTAAGTGGACAACCTTGCCTTAACCCCCTATCCATCCCGAATCCCTCTAAAATCCCCTCTCCTCCTCTTACCTTGTCTTTGGTCTCTTCATATGGGGCATTATTTCTCAACTGCCCCAACTTTAAAAGTCATGTTCTTTGATTTTCTTCAAATTCGGGGAATATGTTCACCTACCCGATAGTACTTAATCGACAAATTTATAGACCACAAAAACCACCCCCCTCCAAGTGATGGGGGTGACATTTTCAACCCCAACGCCTGCACGTTTATTTTCAAAAGCTTGTAACTTCCTTTCTATTTTAGCGATTTAAAATTTTTATGAGGGTTTTCGAAAGGTTATTTATTACTCTTTTCTTCTATTTTATTAACGAAAAAAAACTAAACAAAATTTAAGCATTTTTTAAACAATTCAATTGTTTATTTAACTTTTTTAACAACTTGGGGTATTTTTATTTTTTTTTAAATAGTCTTAAAAGGAAGCTTAACCTTTTGGCTTCAAAAAAGGTCCTGAGCAAAAAAATGGTCCAGTGAACAGTTTCCGAGATATAGGCCCCGATGTGAAGGCAGTCCTAATGCTCGTGCTCAGACGCAATCCTTTAGTAGTCCACATACTAGTTTTCAAGTCTAACATTCTTTCAACGCTTTCATGTTCATTCAGAATGACATTAAATCAGCTAATAAACATTTTAGAATGTTTGTCGGCGGTTCAGAGTAAGTTTATATTATTTATTATTTGTTATAAACAAATAAAAAATGCAAACTACCCTTTTCAGAAGTGATGTTGATTTTTCTCAGCATGAATGATTCCTTACTATTACAGTTCGTCAGTTTACGATAATTATTGATTATTAATGAATATTCCATGAATAAGTGCACAATTCAACCGTTGTTAACATATAAACAGTGCTTTTTCAAATGAATCAACTACAGAAAAATCATTAATTAACGCCTGTCGTCAGCCTACGATCTGTAAAATCATAGTTTCCAGAGTCTACCACGTGGAGGTGGCAGTGCGATTTTAGACTCCTTCGGGGTGCTTAATTTAAGTGAGTCCCCTCGCCTCTCACTATTCGGGGTGTTTAATTTTCATGAATCCTCTTGCCTCTCACCACACAGTGCTTTTTAATTGGTTCGCCATTTCTTCTCACCATTTTTCTTACTGCTTTTCTTTTCTTTTGAAGTACGCTCCCTATTCAAGGTACGTTTAGGTTTAGGAAAAATGTCACTCTTCTCTTCATAGGAAAATCGTTTAAGGTTCAGCTGTCCCTTATCATTAGGGGTGAAAGCATGGTACTTGAGAGTACCAGGTATTGTGACAGACTTACTGAATCGATCTGCTAATTCCACTGTCATTGCTGAATGATCATCCTTAGAACTGAAGAGTACAACTGTTTCCTTTAAATTTTCTCTGGCCCATTTATATAAATCATGAGCACTTAGAATCTGCTTATCTGCTGGACGCTGCAAGCTGGCTCTTGATGCAAGTCGCTTTAAATTTCCTCCGATTCCATCGCATGGTCCTTTTCCATTCGCAGTTGGATGGAAAGTCTAGTCTGCTGGAATTTCAAAGTCTTTTTTGTGGCACAGAAGGTTGGCGAAGTTATATTTATTTTTAAAATGCTGTGGTGCTCCATCTGTGATGTAATGAATCTTTACAAGTTGAAAATGCTTCTTAAGATATTCAATAATTAATTTTTGACAGAGATAAACAGCAACCGTGTCATGGTGTAAGTTATCGGAAATGATCGCCATGCTCACATGTTTTAATTCATTTTCCTCTTTGTAGTAGATAACTACTGTGAAAATGGATGCCTGATTATTATTCCAGTGAGAAGACTGGATAGCATTTTGAAAAACGTAAGCATAATTTTCCGCGAAATCAAACATGATTAAGAAAACTCCAACCAATAGAGTTATTTTGAGATTTTTGATGAACGATGCTTGCATCTTCGCATAAAACTCATGAGATTTTAAGTTTACAAGTTTTTCGCAGAGTTGTTCTATGAAGATATCGGTCTCAGCTACTTCAGTTACCAGATTGCTCCTATCTGTTTGTTGCCAAATTTGATATTTTAACTCAATGACGCAATTCTCATCCAGAAGTTCAGTCAGGTGTTCCTTCAGGATATCAATGCCAGGACAATTTTCGCATTCGCTGAAATGACATGCAGGACTTGGATTAGTGCACATCATTAATTTTAAACAGTCGTGATAATCAATAAGTTTTCTATCTGAGTCTTCAGTCAGATGCTTTATATCAATTGCATCTAACATGAGATGCACATTTTCGTGATAAACACACACACAAACTGTGTGGGTACCACTTCCTCCGGCTAGAACGCAATGTCGAGGCCTAAGTTGTGCAAATTTTGAGAACCCAATTTTTATTTCCTCATTCTCTATTTTGAAACGGTCGTATAACTCTGACAGGTTGCCCAAGATAAGTCGTTTTTGCACATGCTCGCGAGTACCGTCTTCCTTTTTTATGGATACAAAATCCTTCTTCTCCGGCATTAATCGACTGTTCTCGTCATCTTCATAAAAACTAATCACTACTACTTCAATTCCTGGTGGCAGTTTTCTTCCTGGCTTGAGTCCAGGCAAAGCCAGTATTCCATGTTTTTGAAATAATTGGTCAGCTTTCCGGGCTTGACGTTCCGTTGCACCAAATTCTTCAATTACCTTTCTACGACTCCATGATTTAGGAGCAAGTGTGAGTAATGTTATTTTTTCGTCACCATCAGTACTCACCTTAAATTTTTGTATAATTTGTTGAAGAGTTTCTAGACCTGCTTTGTGATTTTGATCTCTACAACCACTATGTTCTATCGGAACAAATAGAAAATCTGGATCATCGCTGATTTCTTTTTCTATACAGTTGTCATCGACCTCACTGCCATAAACAACTTCTTCCATGCTGGATTCATTTGGAGGCACTTGTGAACTCAATTTCTTAAATTCTTTTCTACAAGGCTGGCAAATTTTAGCGTTGCTCGGCAATTGGGGAAATTTTAACCTCTGACTTACCGACAAACATCTTAAGTCTGGTGTTTTCCAATGCTTTTCCTTGCCAAAAGGATTGGCACAAAAATGACCCCAAGTTATTTTCGTTGACATTATTAATCATGAATTTTATTTGTAATCTTTTATTTTAAATGATATATTTCCAAACAAGATAAAGTCCAAAAGAACGAAAGACCGTGCGTTGCAACAGTAATACCGAAATACCATGTAGATACTTGAATAAGACTCAGAGGAATATCCTTTTGGGTCAAAAGAATGCGTTTTGAAACAAATGAATTTTCCTCTCATATAATTGAAGGTTGAGAAGATTTTCATTTGTCTCAAAAAGAATCTTTTTGCAGCAAACACTATCCATTTGCGACAAACTTCACCTAATCTTGCAGCCAAATAAGTCTGTTTGTATAAAGGAGATGTTCAGTTGGTTCAAAACAATACAGGCAAGAGGACGATACTTTTCTTTCTTGACAACTTTTTTTCTGAGTGAAGTCGAAACATAATTTTAGCGATTGCGCGCAATAACAGCCTACTTGTATGTTTTGAAGTCACTTGTTTTTCACTTGTTTTTTGTACATAACTTCATGAAGAACAAATGAAAAACAAGTGACTTCTGAAAATAGAAGTAGGCTGTCATTACATCCAACCGCTCAATATCTTAACGTTTAGCTATGGTACCAGATTCATGAAAAATAGATCATTAAGCCATTGTGGAATTTTCAACTTGATGTAAATCAGCAATAACTAGTAGCCAGAACAACGAAAAAAGAACAAAAATTCTTTCTCCAGAGTTTTGGCTTCAGAATAAGTTAAAAAATTGGAAAACAAGTTATTAATAGAAATTCACCTAAATTTACAAAATCAAGGCCGAGTCTACGCGTTATAAGAGTTTCTAGGCACATATTCAGAAAAAAATTCGTTCATAAAATGAAATTTTTGGACGACTGTGTATAAAAAATTAATTAATATCGTGAACTGACGAACTGTAATAGTAAGGAATCATTCATACTGACAAAAATCAACATTACTTCTGAAAAGAGTAGTTTGCATTTTTTATTTGTTCATAACAAATAATAAATAATATAAACTTACTCTGAACCGCCGAAAAACATTCTAAAATGTTTATTAGCTGATTTAATGTCATTCTGAATGAACATGAATGCGTTGAAAGAATGTTAGACTTGAAAACTAGTATGTGGACTACTAAAGGATTGCGTCTGAGCACGAGCATTAGGACTGCCTTCACATCGGGGCCTATATCTCGGAAACTATTCACTGGACCATTTTTTTGCTTAGGACCTTTTTTGAAGCCAAAAGGTCAAGCTTCCTTTTAAGACTATTTAAAAAAAAAATAAAAATACCCCAAATTGCTAAAAAAGTTAAATAAACAATTGAATTGTTTAAAAAATGCTTAAATTTTGTTTAGTTTTTTTCGTTAATAAAATAGAAGAAAAGAGTAAGAAATAGCCTTTCGAAAACCCTAATAAAAATTTTAAATCGCTAAAATAGAAAGGAAGTTACAAGCTTTTGAAAATACCCGTGCAGGCGTTGGGGTTGAAAATGTCACCCCCATCACTTGGAGAGGGGTGGTTTTTGTGGTCTATAAATTTGTCGATTAAGTACTATTGGGTAGGTGAACATATGCCCCGAATTTAAAGAAAATCAAAGAACATGACTTTTAAAGTTGGGGCAGTTGAGAAATAATGCCCCATATATCTTCCTTACCCTTTCAATTAGGCCTCTCTCTACTCTCCTATCCTCCATCGCCTCCCACAACCTCCCCCTATCCACCGACGGAAACGCGCCTTTGAGATCCACAAAAAACGCGTACACTCTCGTCCCCTTCTTCGCTAATTCTCTATCCACCACGTGCTGCAGCACGTAAATATTGTCGATAGTACTCCTACCCGCCCTAAATCCCACCTGCGTCTCCGGCAATATTCCTTTCCCCTCGAGATCCTTCCGCAGTCTCTCCGCCACCACCATCGCGTAGACTCCATACGCCGTATTCATTAGCGTCATCCCTCTATAATTTTTCTGCCTATCTCTATCCCCTCTCTTATACAGTGGCACTATTAACCCTTCCCTCCACCCTCCTGGGAATCCCTCGCCCCTCCATACTTTCCTCACTACCTCCTTCAGCCTCTCCCTAACCTCTTGTATACTAAACAGCTATGCTTCGTTCTCTACCCCATCCAGCCCTGCTGCTTTTGACCTTTCCAACTTCCTTATCTGCTTCTCTATCTCGTCATTCAACTCCTTCATCTCTGCCTCCCCCGTTCTTCTACTTCTCCCCTCCGTCTTCCTTGAATCTGAGCCCTGGAAAGATTCTTTGAAAAATTCCCTCCACTCCTCACTGTCTATCTTCTTACTGACCGCCACCCTACGTTCCCTAAACCTATTTATTATCTTCCAGACGTCCCCCTCTGTCTTAACATTTGCTAACTGAATTTGAATGCATATGTTTTGGAAGTTATTTCCACTCACCCGGGTACAAATATTTGGTCTCGATTTTGTCTTGAATCTTTTCTGCATGTCTTGAATATGTCTTCAAGATCATGATGCTTGGTTCCGTCTCACCAGCTAGACATTAGAGATATACTGTCTTCTTTTGCATTATGGCTGTAGCTGTGCCAAGATAAGATCAGAGTTGTCTTGAGACATGGAAGAATAATCTATGTATGCCTTGGTTTTATTTACATCAAAAGCAGAACCTGCCATTTTGAGGAAAAGAGGTAGATAGGTTGGGACCAAACAGTTGACATATGCTAAGGATTACAATTTTAAAATCGATATAACTTGTAATTTTGTAATAACTGATTGCGCGGAGACTTTCTCATTGCGCGCTACGCGCATGGCTCGCACGATTGAGCGCGTCTAGGGCGCGCGTCTTTTGGATCTCGTGCTTCGCGCTCGATAATGTATTTGCCTTGCGCTATGCGCTCGGTTTTTATACTTCCCCCACGCATTTGTGCACAGACATTTTAAAATTCAAGGTCAAAGCATCGACAACTGTAACTTGGTGATTGTGAATTCTCTTTACTTAAAGCTCCTTCTATCTTCAACGAACACATTCTCATCACGTATCTCGTGCCTCCCACTCGCTTTTGCCCAAAATGCGAATTCAAGTTGCCCTTTCATAGAGCACAATTTTGGAGTCCAATAAAAATTATTTCTGAACAATTGAAGCTCCAATTGATTTTGCTTCTTTCGTCAAAATTTCGTTTCACTCCAAGGTGATTTTTCGATCCATAAATTGGGAAAAAAGTTAATATTTATTTTTATTCAAACAAAAATCAAAATAACCCATCACAATGGAAATTTGTGTAGGTATGTTAATATTGATCAAAAAAAGACTTTCTTATAAATTATTCATTCAGTGAGAATTAAGATAAAAATAAACATGAAACTTAGACTGGTTCGGCAAACACGATTATGCTTCAAATCGTTCAGTGCTAAGAGAAAAACAACGGCACCAAATTCACAGAACATAAGTTTGTTCAATTTTTCAAATTATCATAACAATTCATGAAAAATAATTTCTCATCTTGTGTGTATTTGGAAATTAGTTTTTATTTTTAAAAAATATTTAATGAAATAATAAGATCCATAATTTTGATTTATATCGATTTTATTACTTTATTATATATTTATTGAAAAAAAACTGATTTCCGAACGCACTCAGGATGAAAAACTGTTTTTATATAAAGATATTAACAATTTATTTGGTCTCATGCATATGCTGTGATCCAATAGCCGACTAGCTAGTCGAACGACTAACTCACGCTGTACTGCTTATCGACGGATATCTGGTACCTGCTCAACTGCCCATGTTCGTCTACTCTACTGGGCGGTTGAAATCAGCCAGCCTGCAAAACGACCGGCCAGTAGTCGATTGTGCTAGATCGTTTTAGCTCAATACGCCTGTTGGGTAGCTAGGGCAGCGCCACCAATTTGGAACTATTGGGAAGAAATTTGAATTTCAATTCAATATTAACGAAAAATCTCACAGTAAACAATTAGTTTTAAACTGAAGATTGACATTTTTGATTAAAATGAATTGATATTCACTGCTTTTTGTCATAAACCTTGCCCAAATAACTTCGAGATACCCAATAGTTCGCGTATCAGATGGCGCTGTTGTCAAAATCACAGAGGTATCCTACAGGCGTATAGCCCACTATGTAAAAGATTCATCATACATTTTAAGGATTGAGACTTTTTATTTCTTTTCCATGTAATATCTGGTAATATTGTAATTTAAAACAAATCAAAAGGGTTTTGCTATTAAAAATTTTAAGCTGTTAATAATTTAATTGATATAGTTATGCGATACGAATCTCGGTAGTAAGGAAGTCTTGAATAAAAAATTTTCTGGTTCTTAAAATAGGCAAGGAAAAGTACAAAATAATGTTATGTCTTAACTTTCAGTGCTTTATTATTTACTCTCAATACATACAAATTGCGATATTTACAAGCATCACAGAAAAAGTAAAATTTGTAATTATCTTCATTTTTTCAATCTTTCGTTTTATTAATGTTCATTTGTTACAACAAGGTGAAATTGAAGGGTCGCATCGAACAACGGGACGTGCGCTCGATTGCCCTTGAACGTTATTTGAGGTAAGTGTGTAAAATTTTCAACATTTTTCATACACAACCTATATGCAGTAACGGCAATTGTTTCCTCAGCGTGCATCATTTCGTTTTACTCAGCTCGTGGTATCTTGTGATATACAAAACGAAATAATATGCTGCTTGCGCAGATTTATTCGTTAATCCCTACGGAACAATTTTCTCACTGGAAGTTCTCTGAGAATCAACGATTTATACCTTTTTTTTAATGTAAACACGGGGAACGGGACAAGCGGGAGTTGTCGGAAGATTGCACGCAACCTCCCGGGCGATCCGAGCGCACGTCCCATTCTTCGATCCGACCCTTCGCAAAACGAATAATATAATAAACCAGCTTTAAAACAAGCTAATTTAGGTGAAAACTCGATAATTATAATAATTAATCAAACTATTCAAAATATGTGCTAAAATTGTTAATTTTGGACTGAAATATTTGAAATATTTAAGTGCGTCAACATTTGCACAAATGGAAAACTAAAGTCTCTCCTAAAAAGTGCGTTTTCTCAAAGAATAATAGAAAGCATAAATTTCTATACTTTCTAGCCAGCACCACACTCACATCACAAGAACAAGAACATAATTCGATTTTATTCTTTACACGAATTTAGTGCTAATTTGGTGCTAATTAATGCCCAAAGCACAAATTTGTTTCTTTGAATTTAAAAAAAAAACTTGCGGTGCTGCTAGCTGAATGTCAACCTGTCAGCATCAAACTCATATCACAAAAACTAGAACATAACTCGATTTCATTCATTTACACCAATTTTAGTACTAATTTAGTGTTAATTAATGTTATGTTTCTTTGCAATTTTTATAAAAAAACTTGTGGTGCTGCTAGCTGGAAGTCAAGCTGCCAGCATCACACTTATATCACAGAAACGAGAACATTCTTCAATTTCATCCTTTTACAAAAATTTAGGGCTAATTCAGAGCTAATTATCGCCCAAAGAACGTTACTTTGCAAAAAAAAACCCAGTAGTGCTGCTAGCTGGAACTCAAGCTGCCAGCACCACATCCGTATCACAAGAACAAGAATATAATTCGATTTTATTCTTTTACACAAATTTAGTGCTGATTCAGTGCTAATTAATGCCCAAAGAACAAATACGTTGCTTTGCAATTTTTATAAAAAACTTGTGGTGCTGCTAGCTGGAAGTCAAGCTGCCAGCACACCACCCATATCACAGGAACGAGAAAATAAATCGATTTTATTCTTTTTCACGAATCTAGTGCTAATTTCGTGCTAATTATTGCCCAAAGCACAAATTTGTTTATTAGCAATTTTTATAAAAGAAACCTGTGGTGATGCTAGCTGGGAGTCAACTTGTCAGCATCACACTCATATCGCAAGAACATAACTTTGCAATTTGTATAAAAGAAACTTGTGGTGCTGCTAGCTGGAAGTCAAGCTGCCAGCACCACACTTATATCACAGGAACGAAAATATAAATTGATTTTATTCTTTTACACAAATTTAGTGCTAATTCAGTGTAATTAATTCGCGAAGAACAAATATGTTGCTTTGCAATTTTTATAAAAAAAACTTGTGGTGCTGCTAGCTGGGAGTCAAGCAGCCAGCACCACACTCATATCGCAGGAACGAAAACATAAATCTATTTTATTATTTTACAAAAATGTAGTCCGAATTCAGTGTAACTAATTCCCAAAGAACAAATTTAGTGCTTCGAAATTTTTATAAAACTCCTGTGGGGCTGCTAGCTGGAAGTCAAGCAGCCAGAGCCCCACGCATGTCACAAGAACGAAAACATGAATGGATTTTATCTTTCTACACGAATTAAGTGCTTAATTATTGTCCCACAGTGCTAAGTGTTCACCTAAACGTCTAGTAATCAGTATGAAGTAGTATCACATGTATTTGAAACATTTTGTATTTCAAAAAGCCGCCAGTTTCCAGTATATAACAGATGAGATTACCAAATTTCGGTGGGTGGAGGTGATCCCCCTTCAGCCCCCCCCCTAGCTACCCCACTGGATGTAGCGTTGATAGCTAAGATTCCACTATACTTACACTCTAGATGATTGTTTCTTGCATTTTTGTACGGAAATGCTGGAATGACAAGTTCTAAAGAATGTTTAACAATTTAAATAATTCTGATAAATTACATAGGCCCACAAACGTATTTTGGGGCGCTGAACACGAATCTGACATCAGTTTTTCCCCAACACATCAGGATTTTCCCTTAGATGCTGAAAATCCCCTAGTAACTCAACTTTTCTGGGTATAAATTACTCTTGGTATTAAAATCATCTGGAAAAAGATCAGGTATGATACTTTTATGTATTTTGGGGTACTGAGCAGGAATCTGACATTAGTTTTCCCCGAGCATGTTAGTATTTTTCCCTAGACGCGGAAAATTCCCTATAAAATGAACTTTGACGGGTACAAAATAGACTTTGTTATTGAAATCGTCTGGAAAAAGATCAGGCATGATATTTTTATGTATTTTGGGGCACTGAACACGAATCTGACATCAGTTTTGCCCGAGCGCATCAGGATTTTTCCCTAGACACATCGGGGTTTTCCACCAGATACGGAAGATTCCTTAGAAAAGCAGATTTTCGTGTACCGAATTACCACTGGGTATGAATATATTTGGAAAGCAGGCTGAGTATGGAGTGTTTCTATATTTTAGATGCTGAATAGGAATTTTGACTCAGATTTCCGCTAATTCTTCAAAGTTTTCCCCTAGATCCAGAAAATTCCCTGAAAGCCAGGTTGTTCTAATATAATACCAACTTTGTTAGTGGAATTATAAAAAAAAGTATTTTGGGGGTACTTCCTGGGTGGAATACAGATGGGAGCTTTCGCTTCAGAGCGTTCAACTTTTTCCATGGACTCGACTAATTCCCTGAAGAGATCTATTTTTTATATAATAGCGTTATAGTAAATTCAACTTCGCAGCTGAAGACTTTCTCATGAGCCTGGAGAAAATTTAGAGCCGAATGAAGGGACAGATTTTCTGATCGCGTGATAAGAATATCTGACTATTCTTAAACTTCGAAGAGAAAAACCTATTTCTCGTAAATTTCAAATTGTACAGTTGCAGCTGAAGAAGCACGCTGCCCTGAAGGGGGCGTTTGGGGTGCGAGGATGAAGCCGTAGCGCGTCCGACGACGAGTTGACAATGTCCTTGTCAAAGTCGGAAAGCCCTCATACTTAGACCTAGGGAGGTATGATGGTTATCAACCCTAGGACAGTGGACTCACCTGCGATCGGCATAGGATCCCCAACGTGCAGGCTTTTGCATAGTCTCATGGATCCAACAAAACAAACTTTAAAATCTTCTTGGAATACTGAAGTACTCCCGAATACTATCCACAAATTTGATAGCAAGCGTCAATCGTCTTGCTACATTTGTGGTGAGTATAAAATGAAGAGCAATCTGAGAAAGTTTTCAGACAACGTGAAAAGTATTGATAGAAATTGCTTTGGTTTTGAGGTGACTCATCAAGGAATGGAATGGGTCCCGTATTTAACATGTTGCAGTTGTAGTATTTCGTTAAGCCGATGAAATGAAAAAGAGGATCAATCGAAACTAAAATTCAAGACACCCATTATATGGAGACAACCGGAAGGCGAGAAAGATTGCTATTTCTGTATGGCGAATGTTGCAGGATTCAATAGTCGCAATATTTCTCAAATAGTTTACCCAAATGCTTCCAGCGTAACAAAGCCGACGCTTCTATCTAATAATGATAAGAATATAGCAGAAGTTGAATCTTAAATCATTGCATCTATCAGTGAAGTGGAAAGGGAAGACTATTCAGAACAAGAGTATTAGTGATGCCGTTCGATACGAGACTGTCTCGATATCGTATCGAAAAATCTCGGTTTTTTCTCGTATCGGTATCGGTTTCCGAGACTCCAGTCTCGGTTTTGTCTCGTATCGTTTTGGTATCGGAGAACCGATATATCGCTCGGATCGTCTCGGGATTTTGAGACTAGACAGCCAGATGGTGGTTTCCTACGAAACAACAGTAGAAGGGGAACGGCGACAAGTTTCAACTACCTGAGTACCAATAAACCTTTTCTTGTAATTTAAAGTTCTGAACCTTCAAATGAACGAAATATATTTTCCCAATTCTGTTAAATCTAGAAATATTTTTCAACTGCGGATAAAAATATGCATTATAAGTTTCTTTTATAATTGCATTATTTTCAATGTAATGAACCATTATATTTTTGCACTGTTTCTAGATTATAAAGCAATTAATAAGAAATGTTCATTTAAACGTTAAGAACTTCAAGCACTTCACCTTTTAAATTTTCAAGCTTCAAAACTTCTAAAATTCCTACAATTCTTCTAAACAAAATCAAATTTTTCTCAAAAAAATTGGAAAAACTTTCAAAATTACAAAAACATTCTAACTAGGAAAGAGATTCTGAGATATGAGAACGAGGATAATCAGTATTATGAATTTGATTTTAAAGTATGAATCTAATTTTCCTACGATTTTGCAGAAAATTTGAAAAGATATCTGGAGATTTCAGATATGTCGAAAATGAATTCAAAGAATTGTACAGAAAATTTAATTATTTTGTATGATGTTATAAAATCTGAGGAATAATAATTGGCGTCAGTTAGACCTCTCAAACTTCAGGACTTTTGGAAGTTTGGAAGAAATTAGGTAATACTTTATATATTTTCAGAAAAGTTCTCAAGTTTGAAAATATTTTTAATTTCCACATTTTTTAATTCTTTTAAAATCTTTTTTTATTTTTTTTACAATTGATTGGTCTTGAAGATATTTTTGAAATGTCGAAACATTCTAAATATCTTTCAAAATAATTCGAATTTTTCCTGAAATTAAAAAAAAAAACTGAAAAATCAAAAACATTACCTTAAAATCTTCCAGATATTTCTTGGGGCAAATTTTCAAGTCAAAAAGACGAATAAAAAAAATGGTTAAATTTTCAACCCGAGAATATGAATTTTCAACAAAAAAAGTAAATATACAAATAATCAGTTGAATTTTGTTCAAAAAAATCATTTTTAAACATAACAAAAAAAAAATTTCAACTGAAATTATGATTCTTCGTCAAAAGAAAATTAAATTTTGAGAAAGTAGTTTAATAAAATATATTTTAATTAAAAATAAAAACCAGTTGAATTGAACCAAAAAATACGAATTTTCAGTAAATTACTTGAATCTTCAACTGAAACAGACTAATTTTTAACCGTAAAGTTGCATTTTCAACACAAAAAAAATTTTTCTACCAAAAAAGACGAATTTTCATACAAAAGGATGCATTTTCCATAAAATAATTCGATTCTGTAAGACAATACATGTATTTTCAACCAAATATTTGTAGTTTTCAACTAAAAAAATCAATTTTCAACCAAAAATCGAATAGTTAAATTTTTAGTTCAAAAATTTAATTTTCTATAAAAAGAAAACGAATTCTGTACAAAACAGTTGAATTTTCAACCTGGAAATAGTAATTTTTGACAAACAATGTAACAATTGATATTTGAACCAAAAAAGACGAATTTTCAACAAAATACTTGAATCTTGAACTAAACCTGATTAATTTTCAACTATAGAGTTATATTTAAAAAAAAAAGATTTTCTACCAAATAGTTGAATTTTCAACCAAGAATATTAATTCTACCAGAAAATATGAATTTTCAACGAAATACATACACTTTTAAACAAATAGTGGAATTTCCTTTAAAAAAAACGAATTTTCGACAAATGACATAAATTTTTAACCCAAATAGTTTAAAAAATGCATGTGAAGTTAGTCCAAATTTTATTTGAATAATATTTAGTTTATATTTTTCTCTTTTCTAACATTTTTAACTAAATTATTGATTTTTTAAACTAAAAAGAAATCGATTTTTGACCAAAAATATAGTTCAATTTTTATTAGGGATAATTAATTTCCAATGGAAAAAAGGAATTTTGTACAAATCAGTTTAGTTCTGTACCAAATAGTTGAATTTAATACCAAATTGTGGAATTTTCAATTAAAAAAAAACAACAAATTTTCGCCACTTGAATTTTCAGCCTGAAAATACTAATTTACATCAAAAAATGTAATATTTAATGTTCAAGCCAAAAAATTATCTTCTACTAAAAAGGGCGAACCAAATTTTGCCAACCAAATACACATTCTTTCTCAAAAATGAAGAAAAATTATTTTCTGCAAGAAAACACGAATTTTCAACGAAAATACATACATTTTTAACCAGTAAGTTCAGTTTTTAACCAAAAAGGTAAATTATCATAAGAAGATTATTTTTCTACCAGAAAAAACAAATTTTCAACAACTAAATAGTTGAATTTTCAAATAAGAAGATTAAGTTTCTGCCAGGAAAGGTGAATTTTCAACGAAATACAAAAAATTTTAACCAAATAGTTGAAATTTCTACCAAAAAAGGCGGATTTTTAACAAATTACATAAATTTTCATTTAAATATCTTGAACAATGGATGTAATGTTAGTCCAAATTTTATTTGATTCATTTTTAGTTTATATTTTTTTCGTTTCTAAAATTTTTTCAATAAATGATTGAATTTTTAATCTAAAAAGATCTCTTTTTAACCGAGAATGGTATAGTTAAAGTTTTATCCCAGAGAATTACTTTTCAATAGACAAAACAATTTTTTACAGGACAGTTTAGTTTTGTACCAAATAGTTGAATGTAATATGAAATTGTGAAATTTTCAAGTCAAAAGACGAATTTTCATAGTTCAATTTTCAACCCGAAAATATGAATTTTCCAATGAAAAAAAAAATTGAAAAACCAAAAAAAAAGAATTTTGAACTAAGATTATGAATCATCAACCAAGGAGTTGAATTTTAAATTTAAGAAGATTAGCTTTTAACGAAACGTGCCATAGTTGATATTTCAATAAAAAAGAATTTAATTAAAAGTAAAAACCAGTTGGATTTAACACAAAAAAAAACGAATTCTCAACAAAAAGGCTTGAATCCTCAACTGAAACAGATTTATTTTCAACCATACAGTTACATTTTTATCCAAAAAATTGATTTTCTACCAAGAAGAGACGAATTGTCAACCAAATAAATATATTTTCTATCACAAAGTTGAATTTTCAATAGAAGGGATGAATTTTCTATGAAAAAATTCGATTTTTGGATTCAAAATTCTTTTTTTTTTTCGGTTGAAAATAATTACTCTTTATGGTTAAAAACTTATTTTCTTGGTTCAAAATTCAACTATTTGATTCAAAATTAATTATTTTATTAAAGATTCATCATTAATTATTAATTAATCATTAATTATATTTAAAATTACATTTCTTTGGTTAAACAATTAACCATTTTGTTAAAAATTCTTTGTTGTTGTTGTTGTAAAATAATGTCTTTCACTGAAAGTTTAACTATTTGGTTGAAAATTCGTTTTTTTGGTAAATAATTAATTTTCTTGGTTGAAAATTCATTTCTTTGGTTAAAAAATGAACTACTTTTTTGGAAATTCTTTTTTTTTTAATGAAAAATAATCTTTGTAACTGAAAATAATAAATATAACTATTCCATTTTTGGTTGAAAATTTGTATAGTTGCAAATTCATTTATTTGGTTACCGTTATAAAGTACCGTTTGATGTCTGATTCATTGATTGTTTGGAAAGAAATTATTATTATGAATGATAATAATAATAATTTCTCTCAAAAATATTAGTAAATTAGCTTGCTTATTTATCTTACACTTGGTGGAAACGGAAAAGTTATTTCGAAGTTTTAAAATGATTCAAGAATAATTTAAAACTTAAAAAGATTTCAATCAAATTTAAACAAAAAGTACATTTTTGAAGATAGCGAACAAAACATTTAGGAGCTTTTCAAGTGTTTTGAAAGGCTTCAAGAAAATGAAAAATTTCTTTAGTTTCCTAGAAATATTAAAAATAATCATAATTTTTCTAAATTAATTTGGAAACAAGAATTTTTTGAACATTTCCGAAGTCTTGCAAACTTGGCACAAAAAGAACCTGAAAATATTTAAGGTAATGTTTTTGATTTTGCAGATTTATTTTTCAATTCGAAGAGGAATTCGAAATATTTCAAAAGATATTTAGAATGTTTCGAAGATTTAAAAAAAGTAAAAGATTATTTATAATTTGAAGAGAATAGACAAAATTTCTAATCAAATGTGGATTTCTGAACATTTCGAAAAAAGTAGGAAAACTTAAAATGATTTTTTATTTTGACTAATTAATTATCAAAGAAAATTCGAAAAAATGAAAAAGATTTCTAAAAATGTTGAAAAAAATGTGGAAGATTTAAAGGCAATTTTTGTAATTTTGAAAGTTTCTCCAAATTTTTTAGAAAAATTGAAGTTAGTTTACCATACTCATAGGAATTTCAAACAAGAAGCATATTTTTAAAGATAGTGGACTAAACATTTAGAAGCTTTTCACATGGTTTGAAAGATTTCAAAAGAATAAAACATTTTCTTATGTTCCTAGCAAAATACTTTACGTATATAAAATACGATTAGTAGTATTATTAGGTCACATGATTGTAGATTTACATAAAACAGAAGTTAAAGGATATCTCTTAGCCTCTTGATCAACAAATAAAAAGTGAGAGGATTTATTTAAATAAAAACTTTCGTTTAAAGTTAAGAAACTATTATCTGTCCACATAAAGGATTTAATTTGAAAATTGAATTGAAATACGTTTGAGATTGTTTAAATCAAACAGATCTCACTGAGTGCTTTAGAATTTGTTCGACAGTACAAACTGTACAATTGTCGAGTTTAGATTTTTGGAATATATAATTCTTTTTTTTTCAAGGCCTAGTCCCAAAGGGATAAGCTCCTCCCACCGTCTTTTTCCGGTACCTGCGGCCGGTCACACGACCAGCCCTACTTTCTCTTCTATTGTGAACGAGAAAAATCCCATCTGGACATTTTGTCTCGGAATTCCGATACGATAGCGATACGAGACGGAATTTTCGATATTTTTCCGATACGATACAAAACCGAGCGAGACAAATCCGAGACTGGAAGGTGAGTATCGTATCGGTATCGTCTCAGTATCGAAAAATATCGCTCGGCGGCATCACTAAAGAGTATGAGAGATGTTACGAAACGGATGATGTAACAAGTTCTATAGATGATAAGGATTATACTCCATCTAACCATTCTGTACCACAAACCTTCTCATAACAAGAACTTAATGATTTAATTAGGGTTTTAGGGTTATCGAAAGATAGAGCCGAGTTACCCGCCTCAAGGTTGAAAAAGAAGAACTTGCTATCTAGTAAAACGAAAGTCTCTTTCTACCGAGACAGAGATACGGAGTTCAGAAAGTATTTCTCGCTGGATGCAGATCTAGTTTATTATATCGATGTAGAAGGCTTGATAAATAAACCAAAGACAAATTCGTACAGAGCTGAAGAATGGCGGCTGTTTATAGATTCATCAAAACGTAGTCTGAAGGCAGTGTTGCTCCATAATACGGACAGATATGCAACAAAACCAGTAGTGTACTCAACAGCATTGAAAGAAGAATATGTTAATATCGAAGCAGTTCTGAAGAAAATTAAGTATGAAGAGCATAACTGGCGGATTTTTGGGGACCTCAAGATTCTGTCTATGATTCTTGGGCAACAATCGGGCTATACTAAATTCCCATGCTATTTATGTCTCCAGGATAGTAAAGATAGGTATCTGGCGAGTTTTAATTCAAATAGATGCAAATTTTCACGTGCAATGTATATGTATGCATATATATGTTTTCGAAAGAAAATTTTCCATGTCTCAGTTTTTGAAACACAAAATATCAAGGAATTTTATAATAATTTGAATATCCCTCAAAAACCTACTCACAGAAATTTCATAAATTACACAGCATTCCAAAGAATTTTAAAATTACTTATTATAGGTATTTCCGCAAACCCACAAGCTTTTTTTCAAGATCTCAGAGTCTTGATAATATTCCGACCGAATGTTTCAAATTTTATTGATAATTATCTAAATTAATAAATAACATAGAATACAAGATTTTCAAAGAATTTTTTTAATTTTTTGACCGTTACAGGGTTTTTAAGAGATTTCAAGAAATACTTTCAAACAGATGCTAAGTCTTTGTTGATTTTTCTCGAGACCCGTATCGGTTAAATTTTCCAAACAGGCGAAAATGTAATTTGAAACTTTTGAGGGCGTATCCCCATAAAATCTCAGTGTATCGTCCACTTTCAGTACGTGAATACGCGTTTCAGTTAAAGCTAGAAAGAACAAATATCACTTCGTATCCACGACTATTATTCTTTCAAATTATATCTCCATAAAAAACGTCTAAAGTCATTTTCATAAAAATTATTTCAAACCGCGAAACCAAAAGTGCAATTTGAAAACCAAGAAGATTTTAGTAGAAATCCTCGAAGACCAGAGGCGTGTCCAGAGCGAAATAATTAAGTCGACTTTTCAAGATGAGTAACCTATATAATAACTATTAATTTTTGAGTTTCAAGATTTTGAAATACTTTAAAGCATTGCAGAGGAATTTAAAAGGAGTCCACTGATTTTTTCTTTTTCTAAATATTAATTTTCAGTAATTTAATGGAATTTTAAAGAATTTGAAACACTTGTGATATTCTGAGAGGATTCATTAGCACTTGCAGGAGATTCAGAGAAATTCAATTAATTCCCAAGTCTCCTATTTTACAACTTTTTCGTAATTTTTAAAGATTTAATAATATTGCAGTTCAAGTATTATAACTATTTTGATATTTCAAGCAGGAGAAAATTTAATATATATTTATATATAACTCCTTATCGAATTTAAATTAAAAACCAACAAAAAAAAGTTATTGGCTCCTCGTTTAGAGGTAGGCCGGGAATTGGCAGATGGAAACATATGAACTCCTATCTAATACAACGCTGCTGAATGCTGGTGACCTTCTCAGCATAAATCACCAACATATTGAGACTCTCGGTTTCCTTTCTCATGTTCTCACCCCGCTTCCCCCCCAGTAACAGAAGTTTTGGTGGGACTGACGTTACAACTTGACTCTCCACCATACGAAAAATCACAGCTCAATTCGGACATGATTCCGACTCGCTAAACAAATCTCGCGCATACAGGTGATTGTTGGGAGTACAATCTAAACATGAATAATACAAACAATAAAGTAGCCTAGGAATAGACTGAGACTTTGGTGGACGAAAAGCATGCACACAGTAAACGTAAGGGTCGAGTTTCGGGCGATGAATGGAGACTGGGTGTTTGGAATGCTAGAAGAGTGAATGATTTTAAAATAAGAGAACTACGAGAAACTATGCACGTAAGGAAACTCGATATTCTATGTGTACCTGAGACGAAGAAAAAGGGTTGTGAAATTAGAAACATAGAAAATGGGTTGTTGAAAGGCGGTTTTGAAATATGGTCAGGAGTAGATAGTGAATCACATGGTAGTCAAGGGGTCGGTTTAATTATGAATGAAAAAGCAAGACAACATCTCAAAGATCATGATTTTGTATCACCCAGATTGCTATGGGCTAGAGTGAAGGTAGGAATCAGAAGATTGTTTATTAAAGCGTGCTACGCACCAGTTGATAGCGATTCGAGGGAAGTTAAGGACGCCTTGTGGGGCACTTTAAATGATACAATAAGTACTTGCGATCAAGGTGAAAGAATAATTTTGTTATGAGATATGAACGGATGGGTCGGCGACCAATGTCAGGATACAGATACAGAAAGGGTACTAGGTAAATTTGGAGATCCAGGAAAAATTATAACGGGGAAAATATAGTTAGCTTATGCTTAGAAAAGGGCCTATTTATTGCAAATACTTGGTCTCGACATAAAATGATCCACTCTTACACCTGGTGTACAGGAAATAACCGCAGTATAATTGACTTCGTTATTGCAGATGAAAGACTAAGAGAACTAGTTACAGATACAAGTGTCAGGAGGGGTTCCGAATGCAATACTGATCATTACATTTAGTCTCCAAAATGAACTTAGGGCGGGGATGGAGAAGAAAGAGAACCAAACAAACGAAACAAACGCGAATCAAGGTTGAAAATTGACAGAAACCGGAAGTGCGAATAGATTTTCATAATAAGATAAACGAACGCATATATAAGGCAATTAAGGAGCTGCTTGAAAGCAATAAAGATATAGAGGGCGTGTGGGCTAAATTAAGGGATACCATTGTTAAAACTGTGATTGAAATGTGTGGTACGGCGGTGGTAGGAAGAAACTCTGGCGATGCGTTGTGGCACGATGAAATTGAGGCAGCTCAAAAAGAGAAAAAAGAAGCGCACAATAAAACGCTGAACATGACAGGTCTTGGCGAGGAGGAGAGAAATAGACTCAAAAATTATTACAGACACAAAAATAGGAAAGTTAGACGACTAGTCAAAAAGAGTAAAGAGAAAACCAGAACAGAAGAAGAGAACAAAATAGAAAACTACTTTGAAGGAATTATGAAACTATTATATAAACAGTTGCAGGAAATTAAAAGTACACAGTTTGTCAGCATGAGAAACAGCATAGGTGAAATGCTATATGATATAGACGGGATAGTAGACGCTTTAAAATACTCTTTTAAAGAACTATTAGGAGGTGAAGATACAGGACAACAAAACTGCGACATAGAACATAATGCATTAGAAAACCCAATTGAAAAAGTCTGTTTCACTGAGGTCAGAGATATAATTAAGAACTTGAAAAACGGTAAGGCTGCGGGTATAGACAGTATTAGCGCTGAAATACTTAAATACGGTGGCGAGTAAATACCTCACAGGTTGTGCGAATCGATAAATCCATGTATCGAGACGGGAGAAGTCCCAGACGATTGGAGAAAAGCGATTATCGTACCAACATACAAAAGAAAGGGAGATAAAAGCAACTGCAGTAATTACAGAGGTATCAGCCTACTAACATAAGTACCGTAAGTCGAATATGCTCAGAAATACTTATTCGTAGGGTAATGGAAATCACAGAAGAGAAAATATGGGAAGTCCGAAGTGGATTTATTCCAGGAAGATCATGTACAGATCAGATATTTAGCCTAAGACAGATCACAGAAAAAAGCTTGAGAGTAGGAAAGAATGTTTTCTGTGCATTTATTGACCTAGAAAAGGCATTTGACAAGGTAAATAGAAGTAAACTTTGGGAAGTCCTTGAAGTGTACGGAGTAAACGGAGGGCTCCTACAAGCAATAAAAACAATATATACAGATAGTAAAGCGAGTGTAAGGGTAAATGGGAAACTAAGTGACTGGTTCGATATTATGCAAGGCGTGAAACAAGGATGCATTATGTCCTCATGGCTATTTATCATATTCATGGATAAGTGTCTAAGAGCTGCCCTCTTCGACGGAGAAGGTGTAGATCTCGAAACAGTGAAGGTACGTGGGTTAGCTTTCGCAGATGACAAGATCGTTATGGCAGAATCAGCCGAGGGCTTGCGAAGAATGTTGAATAAACTTAATACAAGCATGAAGAACATGAGCCTCAAAATTAACGTAAATAAAACGAAAATCATGGTGTTTGAGGGGAAAAGTGAGAAAACAATGTGCAACATTGTCCTAAATGATGAGAGATTAGAAGAAGTTGACAAGTACGTATATCTAGGTACTCTATTCACTAACGGCGGAAAAATAGATGGGGAGTTAGATAGGCGCATAAATAAGGGTAAGCAGGTTATCGGTAGAGCAGGGTCTATCCTCACAAATAAAAACATATCAAAAAAGCTAAAATGGCCATATATAATTCTATATTTGTACCGACTGTACTATACGGTAGCAAGAAATGGACCTGTCAAGGAAAGGACAGGAGTAAAATTAACGTGATCGGTATGAAACCTCTTCGCTTAATATGCGGTAAAAAACTGATGGACAAAGTTCGAAGCGAGACAATTCTTAAAGAATGTGGTACAGGAGAGACACTAGTTGACATATGGGTCGGAGCAACTTGGGTCGGAGCAGTGTTGCGGAATGAACGTGTCATTCAAATAAATAACACGAGAATTCCGGATCAATCTAAAATATCTATACCTAACACTTATATACCTATCTACCTTATACCTATATGCCTACCCATTATATACCTATATACCTCTTTACTATTTTCCAACCGAGCAAGTCACGCCCACCCCGAAAGGGAAATGGCATAATGGTACAATAATAATAATTATTATTATTATTTTAAGCCGATTGATTGAACAACATTAATAATTATTTTCGGAAAGTTCATGCAAAAAAAACTTTCATGTCTCAACAAATTTTTCATGCAATGACCTGTTTTCAAGTGAGAGCGTTATAAACAATTGAATTTGCACTAAAATTGACGGCAACCATTGGACCAAAAATTGTCGAAAAAAATGTAAATTGTTTTTCAGGACACTTTTGTTACATTGCGAAAATCTCAATTGTTTGTTGTTAATAACGATTTTTATAAACAAATACGGATATTTGATATAACTTTCGTTTTTAAACGTGTTTTTAAAATTATGGATATAAATCAAAAACTTTGTCTCTCATTGATTTCCTTTTAATTCAAATCATTTGTTTAATATGGCCTTATACAAAATTAATTGCAAAATAATCTTTGTTGTGTCCCAGCCATTAATAACAATTGTTATCGACAAAAGCCTAGTTTTACCGACTCTGATCTCTTTATCCGCATAAAAATGAACCCAGTTTAAAAGTTATTTACATAAATCCTTGAAACTGCAAAATTATATATTATATTATTATATATTATTATTTCGCAGTTAATTGTTTCTAAGGCCGTAATTAACAAATTGTTTAAATTAAGAGCAAATTTAAGAGAGATAAAAGTTTTTCTTTGTCCGGGATTCAAGCAACGGGAATAAAAAGATGGAATTCGGTAAGTCTAGGATTTTGTTAATAAAAATTTTTATCAACAAACAAGCGATGTTTTCATAGTGGTAACATAGAGGAAGATTATGAAGAAACTACCAGATAAATAACTTAAAAAAATCGAAAATCTTAACTGTAAAATTGTAGCTAAACAGACCAAAGATTATTTTGCAATTAATTGTTTATAAGGCCATAGTTAACAAATGATTTGAATTTTTAAAAAAGTCTATAAGAGACCAAGTTTTTGTTCTATGTATCTGATTTTAAAAACACGCTTAAAAACGAAAGCTATATCAAATATCCATGTTTGTTTATAAAAATTGTCAATAACATAAAAACAATTGAGATTTTTGCAAAGTAACAAAAGTATTTTATATATTTTTTAGGCACGTCAGCATCAAAAGCATAAAGTATTATAGTCAAGAACACTGGCAGTCCTAAACCTGGAATAAGTGCGAAGGAAAAATTAGGAAAATAAGAGGTGAACGAAAATGAGTGCAGCGACGAGTGGAGAGAGAAAGCAGGAACGGAGGGCGAAGACGCAAGTCAACTAGGCCCCCGTCGATTGCGACCATGGGACGCAAGTCACCGGCAGCGAATTTTTTATTTCTTTGTCATCTGCAGGTCTGTATTGCAAACGAGAGAATTTTCATTTCAGAAACATTCAAAGGATCAGGCGAAATTCAAAATTGAGATTTCGGAGCGAAAAAATTCAATACTTTGTTATCCTTGGTGATTGCAGGGGGATGACACTACCCCCAAGGGCTCCGCCTCCTCTAGTTAATAGTTATTAGTTATTATTTTCACTCGTTGTAAATTATTTGGACACTGAAATAGATCACTTGGACACCTGTACCTTTTCGCGCGTTAAATAAATATGTTCTTTGTAAGGAAGCAATAAGTCATCCTTGTTTTTCTTGCAGTAACTATATGGCGCAGTAGAAATTGCCAGGACGAAGCAAAATATAACCTTGAAAGTATTTACGCGACATGCTTGAGATAAGAAGTAACCTTAAAGCTGTATGCATGAATTCAGAATTGTGCAATATTATTTTATGACGTCAGCTGTCGAATGTTCTCGATGTTGGCCAAGTAGGTCCAGTACCCCTCTTGTATCAATGTCGGTAAGGTAGGAATGCATGATGTCGTCATCCGGACACTCGAGAATGTTCTAGAAGCTTAGCACGGACATGAACCACTTTTCTAGAAATATTTAGCGCGGACAAGAACCACTACAGCTAGAGTCTTCTTGTTGTTATAAAGGTAGGAATCTTGAATTAGAAACCCCCCTATTCATCTACTATCGTACAAGAAAATTATTTTTTGTAAAGCCCTAAAAATAGCATGAAAGTCTAGAATCTCTAAAAATTTTAAATAATTTTTCTTCAGCAATTTTCAATACTTTTAGAAGAAGCACCTTCAAAGACAACCGACATGAAGAATCGTCCAAGTATTTTCACTTAAATGTCACGATAAAATAAATTTTTTATGCATATAATTTGCATTGCTTAAAATTGAAATTACATTTTTCCTGGATGTGAATTATTGTAAACTGTCTGTTTGATTTCCACCTTTAATTTCACAAACAGTAATAATAATCAAGATCCACTTGAAGAATCAACTGCTTTCTCATTAAAACGGAGAAAACACAACGGAAAACTTTAAAAAACTCTTTTGATTTCTTTTTGGATTTAAATCAAATAAAACGAGGAAAATGCAAACTGTGCTGCTGGAACAATTTCTCAAACGAGAAAAATATAAAAAGGACGAGTAACAATACCACCAGTTTAGAACGTTATCTTCAAAACTTTCATTCGAAGCATAGTAATAATGATTTATTTATCTTAATATGATAATAAAAAATTCGTGCAATCAAACAATCACGTATTACACTTTTTTTCACTCAAGAGCACGACAGGTTCTTTTAATAAAAAATGAAAAGCGATAAATTTCTTATTTAAGCATTAATCAGCACTAAATCAGCACTTAATTCGTGTAAAAGAATAAAACAGATTTAAGTCCTCGTTCCTGTGATATGAGTGTGGTGTTGGCACCTTCACTTCCAGAATACCTCGACTACCAGCACTAATGGCCCAATTTTTCTCATCCGTTATTCTCAGTGTATGATTTTGTCGTCAGAATATCTAAATATTCTCTCACTTTATAAGATAAATTAATATCTAGGATGACCAGCTATTTTATAAAAAATATTAGCTAAAATAGAATTAACGTTTCAATTTGAACTACCCAGAATTGTGAGTATGAAATTGACAATTTTAGTACGTTTTTTGAATAGTCCGATTACTAGCATAAATAAACCGTAAGATTGAGCAAATTAAAAACAATTACCTTTTTTTACTTTTTCTGTGATGTTTGATCAGGGTTCAGGTCCGCATCCGGACCATTCAAATTCTTATGGTTCCCTGTCCAGACCCATCCCTTGCTGGACCATTTAGGTCCCTGGAGCTTTTAAAAATTAGGGGTCCCGATTCCTATTTTGTAATAAAATAAGTTAACAACAAATTTGTTTTTCATTACAAATTTTCTCTTTATCACACTAACTCCATCATCACACTTACCCCTGTCGTCCCTATAATATGAGATCAACAGTGTCGTAATCTTTAAAAACTTATTATCAAAATGTCTTAAGATTCACAATTGACACATAAATTGTACCACATAATAAATCTCTTGTCTTAAAAATCTGGGAGAAACTAAAACACTTGCTAAATAGCCTATTATTGGTTTGCATAATTGAAAAAAGTTTAATCATACTAAAATTGGTAAATATACTATACTATACTATACTTTTTTAAATTACTATAATCTTCTGTGTACAATTGAAAAAGTGTGTTTCTTTTACATTTTTTCATGATTGGAAGTTTTATGTCTATTTATCGATGTTATTTCTGTTTGACAAAGGTGTATCTGAAAAATCGTCCATTAATCGATCAATTGAAGAAAATTGCTCAGGTGGGAGTCAATTTGGCGCCCCCCATCAAGTGCGCCCAGGGCAAATACCAAGCCTCTGCAAACTATGTAAAGTTTTTGTTCTTGATTTTCTTTTATTTGGAAAACTAACTTGGAGTGTAAGATAATTTTGAGGCTAGAAACGAAATCCATGGGATGCAAAAGACGAATGAAAGATATGCATAGGTAGGGGTTTGACCAACATTATTTCTGTAACCAGTCACAGGGGTTTCTTTATGCCCAGACGAGATGTTGGAGAAGGGTAGGGGTTTGACCATAATAATTTCTGTGACCAGTCTCAGGGGTGCTTTTCTACCCTTACGAGATTTTGAAAAGGGATAAGGGTTTGAACAACACTATTTCTTTGAACAGTCACAGAGGTTCCTTTTTTTGCCCACGATATGCTGGAAAGGGGTAGGGGACATCATTCTTGTGATCAGTCACATGGGTGCCTTTCCATCCTCAGGATATATTGAAAAGGGGTAGGGATTTGACCAACATTATTTCTGTGACCAGTCATAGGGGTGCCTTCTCGTGCCCACGAGATGTTGGAAAATAATAAGAGTTTGATCGGCATTATTTTTACCGATAGCGATCAATGGAAAATTGATATTATCGGCCAAGGATAATTCGTCGCTTTATAACCATGTTGAATAAACTCAAATTCCTTATAAAAACTTGCAATATTGAATCACTTATTTTTGAGTTATAAATCGACAATATCAAGTGTGATATATACATAAAACATTCCATCTAAAACGACAAAAGCCAAAATTGACCAAGTAACTTTTAAATCACATGACTTTATCCTAAAATACCTGGCAGCTCCTTCAGTATGCTTAATATATGTGCATTTTAAACAAATGTGTGTGTCTCGCGATGCACGATAGAAATGAAACTGCACAAGAATGTTGAAGTGGAATTTACTATTGAAATAAGGCCCGAGTCGAAATTTAGGCCCTACTTTGAACCTATAACTCCTACCTTAGTAGGCGCTGGAGCAGCAAAGTAGGTTTAAAATAAGCAGCGATTTCAATTTGATTTAGACCCTATTTTGACGCTAAAAACGTCCGAAATCGGCCGTTTTTCCACGTTTAGCGTCAAAGTAGGGTCTAAATTAGAACCTACATTGGTGCTCCAGGCCCTACCCTACATTGGCGCTCCAGACCCTGCCTTGATGCTCCAGCCCCTACACTGGCAATAATAATAATAAAAATAATAATGGCGTAATTTCGGTAATGGTTATACATTTTTATTATGGGTTCCCATCTCTGCAAAAATACTTTCACTATCAACTGTACCTTAGGAACTTAATATTGAAACAAAACTCATGAAGTATACAATTCTTTGTTTGTAGTGTTTTTATCATATAATTTGAGAACTTATTTGTCACTAGTCCGTTTGTGACTAGTCCGACAATTTTTTATTCAATTTTTTTTGTCCGTAACCTCCAAATTTGGTTGTCTTTCGCAAGTCGAAAATCTTATTTATATTCTTTTCTGACTACTTGGGACGATAGCAATCGATAACTTAAGGCTCAAATGGAAACCTTAGTTTCAGTTTTGTAAGAAAATTAACATTTTTAGAAAGAATCCTTTTCTTTTTGCTTACAGATACTTTATTAGTGCTAATATAGAGAAACTTACGGATTCACATAGTCGTAAACCAATTCAGTTTAAAAAATCTTAATCTGGAAATGACAGATACGCAATACACGGAGTCGCCTTTTCAATGGGTTCTTGTTTCCTGGGTGTAGCTTCTAAATATTCAAAGTAGGGCCTGTAGGTTTAAACGGAGTCAAAGGAGGCTCTAATGTTTCATTCTCTAGGAGTAAAAACCTCAAAGTAGGGGCTATAGGTTTAAATAGCGTCAAAGCAGGTTCTAATGAGGAGCTGTAGGTTCAAAGTAGGGTCTAAATTTCGACTCGGGGGAATTCAATGAATTGATGAAACTCACGGAATTGAACAAAAATTCACGGAATTCAAGGAATTAACGGAATTCAAGGAATTCATGAAATTCATGGAATTTACAGAATTCATAGAATTTCTTCAAATCGTGAAATTCTATGAATTCGCATAATTTCATAAATTCCTTGAAATCCATGATTTCCTTGAATAAGGAATAGTGGAGTTAAGTGGAGTAAGTGATTCAAGATTGCAAGTTTTGATAAGGTATTTGAATTTATTAAAAATGATCATAAAACGGCGAATTATACTTGGCCGATAGTATCAATTTTCCTTTGATCGGTATCAAAAGAACGGGAAGTGACTGGTCACATAAATAATGTTGGTCAAACGCCTATTCCTGCATTTCTCTGATGCGTCTTCTGAGGTTTGTCACATAAATATGTTAAGATTTATCTCTAACCTTTTCCGATGTTTTTAGTATGGGCACGCCTCCTCAGAACCAAGTATCACTTAAAAGAGCAGGCTAAAATTTGTACCCTAGAAATTATAAATGTTATTTTTTGTTTAAATCATGTAATTCTTTTTGAAAGGAATAAGTAACAAGTGAAGTTTCCTCTGATGAAAACTTTAAATTTTGCGTTCAAAAAAAGTTCCCACGTGATTAATATTGATTGACTTTCCCCTCCCTTTGAGATTTTAAAAAATATGTAAAAGGCATCAGTTTTATTTAAATTCTACGTCTTTAGTTCATTTTACGTAGAACTTCTAAAGAACAAAAAAAAGTTCATAAATTTTCGAACAATTTAAAGAAAAAGAAGAATGTTACAGCATAAATAGTTACGAAAATATGACATCTGAAAGAGATTTTTCAGTAAAAAAAAATGTTAAATCTTCATCTTTTGAATATTATCTTGTCCCCTATACATTCCACATGAAAGTTTTATGAAAATGAATTAAAGCAGATTAAATTATCTTGAAAACTAAAAAAAAATTGATTCTAGATCTTACAGAACTATATATAACTATATACTATATATAACTACTATAACAACTATATATAACTATTATAACAACTATATATAACTATATATAACCATACCAGTTATAGTCTCTTATAGCAGGCTACTTTTTTTGAAACTTTATTATAGATCACATGTTTTATTTAAAACTTATTTTATATGTATTGCATCACTACTTTTCACTATTTCCTTTCCCAGGTGCGAAATTCGGTCGGCTGCCAGAGATTGGCCATCGGCCCAAAGTCGGCCCTGCTTTGGTAACCGATCTACGGTAACCAAAGTTGGGCCGACTAAGGCGTTTTCAAGCTGCCATGGTCTCACCGACGTTGGCGACCGACGTCGGCTGTGGGCGAAAAGCCGACTGTCGGCCCAACGTTAGGCCGACCATCGGATAAACTGTGAAAGATTGGTCGGTACGACCGCAAGAATGCGGTCGGTCCAACTCTGGATACAGCAGTCAGTTAGCCACAAGTCACCATGATGCACCCTACGGTTGGTCAAACCTTGGCCCAAATATGGGCCGACCGTCGGATAAACGCTGGTTCATTGTTAAAAAAACCATGAAAGTACGCTCGGCCCGACTCTGGAAAAGAGATGGCTTGACCGTCGGCATAACATTGGCTTGTACAAGTCACCATGATGCACCCGACGGTCGGTCAAACCTTGGCCCAAATATGGGCTGACCGTCGGATAAACGCTAATTCATTGTTAAAAAAACCCGTGAAAGTACGGTCGGCCCGACTCTGGACAAGAGATGGCCCAACCGTCGGCATAACATTGGCTTCTACAAGTCACCATGATGCACCCGTCGCGTCGGTCGGTCAAACCTTGGCCCAAATATGGGCCGACCGTCGGATAAACGCTGGTTCATTGTTAAAAAAAACCGTGAAAGTACGGTCGGCCCGACTCTGGACAAGAGATGGCCCGACCGTCGCGTCGGCATAACATTGGCTTGTACAAGTCACCATGATGCACCCGAAGGTCGGTCAAACCTTGGCCCAAATATGGGCCGACCGCCGGATAAACGCTGGTTCATTATTTCAAAACGACCAAAATGTGGGTACAAAAAGCTGGGTTTTTGTGTAGACCTACCCATATTTGTAACGAAATTTTGGTACATGTGAACTAGGGTGGTTCTTATTTATACTTGGTGGATTTTTTCTCGAATTTCCCTGCTCTCACTCCGCACTTTTGTTCGAATGCAAAAAAAAATGTCGAACTTTGAGCAAAATCGGTTAATATCTAAGGGTTCCGCAAAGACCATGAAGTTTCACATTGATTTAACATTAGAAAAAGTCAGCTTTTTGTAAATCTAATATTTAAACGCGATAATATGTTACAAGTAATTCCGTGTTTCAGTATATTGTTCAGAATTCGTTAGAGAATAAGAATCAATCTTAAATTTTGAGGTTGTATAATTTTAAGCCACTCTTACGGGTCCCCAAAGAAAACCCCGTAAGTGACAAATTTGAATTTTACGTAATAATGCAGTTTATTGACGCTTTTTGAAAGCTAAAAAAAATAAATAATCATGAATCGATAATTTAAGAATACTCAGTCATTGTTTAACGAATATTCTATTTTTTAAACAATTCTAATTTGTTCAAACACTTAAGAGTATTTTCAAAAAGCAAAGTGGAACATAAAAATATGTCCATCTTTCAAAAAATAGCAAAAATTAAATATGTAGACAAAAAAATTGTTTAAAAAATTTAAATTGGTTTAAACATCTACGAGTATTCATGTTGAACAAATTAGTAGGTACTTACAAATATTTAAATTTTGTTCGAAAATTTAGTGAGATAAAATAATTTTTCCTGCTTTTTTTTGGGGTAACATATATACTTGAACAAATACATATTATTTAAATAATTTTTAACTTATCTAAACAGATTATTTGATTGTTATCATTGATTATATAACTCATAAATTCTAGAAAATACGCTCATTTCGCGATTTAAGTGGAAAGATATATTTAAACGAATTAAAATTGTTTAAATAATTAAATATTATTTAACAAATGACTTGATATTCTTACATTACCAATTAATGATTATTTATCTTCAAAAAGCTTTTAAAAAGCGTCAATAAACCGCAATATTACGTAAAATTCAAAATTGTTACTTATGGGGATTTCTTTGGGGACCCATAAGATTGGCTTAAAGTTATTCAACCTCAAAATTTATGATTGATTCTTATTCTCTGATGAATTCTGGACAATATACTGAAACACAGAATTATCTGTAACATATTATCGCGTTTAAATATTAGATTTACAAAAAGCTGACTTTTTCCCATTTTAAATCAATGAAAAACTTCATGGTGTTTGCGCCACCCATGAATATTAACCGATTTTGCTCAAATTAGAAGATTTTTTTTTGTATTCGAACAAAGCTCAGGGGTGAGAGCAGAGAAATTCGAAAAGTGGAAAATAAGGGTCACCCTAATGTAGACACTTCGTTTTTTTAAGAAAAAAATTCTAAGTTCCATCTTTATGATAAATTGTGAATATTCAGAAAAATGTACATTTGATGTAGTTTTTAATCGTTTTAAAATAGTTTGAAACACCTAAAGAGCAAAATGTTACACGAAAGTTTGAAAAAATGTGTTATTAAAAAAACTTTCGCGGTACGCGATAAAATTTCCAAGTTCCGTCTATCCAAATTTCAAATGCTCGTTCCCAGGCGGAAATATTATATATAGTTTATATATAGTGTGAAGTATTATATATAATATTCATTTGTTTTATATAAAAAATGTATAAAACAAATGAATATTATATATAATACTTCACACTATATATAAACTATATATAATATTTCCGCCTGGGTTACAAAAATTACATTTTATATCATTATCAAACGTTATAAATTGTCTAAAATGCGAAAAAAATATTACAAGAAAAAAAATTAGTCAAAGTGGGTGCCTAAAAAAAATGTGAATAAATTTTTTTGAACAAAATTGTGTAAAAAAATGTGAAAAAAATGGTTAAAAAAAAATTTATAAGAAATTTTTGAAAACAAATATTTTACAAAAAAATTGTTTTGAAGGAAAATTTTTGAAAAAAGAATTTGCTAAAAAAATTAAAACCAAAATTTTAGAAAAAAATAGTTGAAAAAAATGTGTCGAAAAAAATTTGTTCCACGAAAATTTAAGGGTTTCAGCCCAGGGCTACGAAACCCCAGAAATTGTGATGGGTTTGAATTATTTATTTAAAAATTATATAATTTATGTTCCCGTTAACAGTTAATTTATTTCACATCCACATGATGTTGCATAATAAATACAAAAATTAATGAGAAACAAGAGTTGACTAATTGTTTTTTAACTGCTTTGAGCTGTAGCTTATGAGGATGGTTTTTTCATTGACTTTCAATTCTTCAGGTATAGAGTAATGGGTAAGACTCCCGACTGCTAGGCGGTAGATTCAGGTATAGGGTAAGGAGGGGCATCGCCAACCGGTGGGGCAAAGGCGACTTTGCTTATGACATAGCTAATATTTAACAATCTTAATATTACCTTGCATTAAATAAATCTATTTTATTATAGAGATAGTGTTACTTACTAGAATCTTGAAAATTGACGATGTAAAAGAAAAATTATGCAGAAAATAGTTTTGACAATGAAAGAATGGAAGATTTGCTGGCAGAAATATAAAGTTTTTAACATTAATGGCAATACTTAAAGTATGAAAATGTGATATTTCGACAGATAGAACAATATCACATTATGTTATTAAAATAGTTGAACGTAATTCAAGTCCAAAATATATCAAATATCGTAGATAATTGAGGCCTTACCAGTGGGGCAAGCCCAACGAAAATAATAGTTCACACGTATTTAGGTTATGAAAGTATCATAAGTTTTGTCGATAAGTGATTTGTAATGTAGAACAGCCACTTATCTTCTGGGCTGCATGCAAGAAACTATTGAATATTTTTATTTTGAACCCAGTCGGTAGAGCGGGTGTTTTGTATTGGAACGGTAGAAACCTTTGCGCGTAGTCCGTCTTTGGGAGAATGTCAACGCACAAAAGGTTTTAACACAGCTATCACTATTTTTATTAAAAATAACTTATTGTTCTTGCTGGATATGTTTAAAGGTAATTTTTTCAGTACACAAAATACAGCCGACGAAATACAGCTTGTTGGAAATAATTGAATTATTAAGTCATTGTTTCATTAATGTAATTAATACTTATAGAAATATGATATACAATAATGTAGGACTCGAAATGAGAAAAAAGTGGATCAATTCCGCATCTTATTAACTTAAAAAAAATCATTGAATGTTAACTGGTCGACGCTGCCCCTCCTTACCCTATGTGTAGGTTCGAAACCCCGTAGAATTAGAAATTTTATTTGTAACATAATGTTTAAAAATGTAATATATGTATTCAATCTAAGCAGGACCATTAACATTTGCAGTCAAAATACTCGCAATCAATTATTATTTATTTTTTGAATACCTATTTTGTGTATTTCCACCTGTGTAGTACGAACCTTCAAAATCAAAGTCGGCCCCACATTATTGTCCAAGGTTGGAGCGACATCATCTTAATGAAGCCAAAGGCGGTTGACCGTTATCATTTAGCTGGTTGGCCTGACCAGTGGCGCACAAAGTTGGACCGACCGTCTGACGGTTGGCCCGACCGTGGGCCGACGGTCAATTCGCACCTGGGTTAACGCTTGTGCTTGAAACAGAAAATCATCATAAGCCAAGGTTCAAAAATCATCATTTAGAGAAAATGTACAGATCCTTTATTGTTACATTATATATTTCTAATTCGTTAATACAATAAATGAGTATTTGCATGGCCTTATTGAATGAGAAATTCATTGGTTTGTTGCAGTAAAACAAAACAGTTACAGTAATTCGATTATTCAACTTGTAAAAAGAATTCCACAAATAGCAGCTGCTAAAAGAGACTATAACTGATGTTTTGTAAGAGCTAGAATCAATTTCTTCTTAGTTTTAAAGATAATTTAACTTCAGAACTATGTGTATCGTCGTACGATCCTCATTAATTAAATATAATTCTTGTTTAATTCAAGACTCACACAAGCAATACATTATCAAGGTCGGGTTTGGTGACCTGGGGGCACGATACCAAAAATTTCCCTCTTCTCTTTCTTCTACGATAAGGGACGAAGGGAGGGGGGGGGGATTCAGGTGAGCGATCAAGGGTCGTGCCTATTGCACCACTAACTGTGCTTCTGTTTTATTTCCTTACGTGTTAAATAAAATCAATTTTGAGTTAAAGTTTGCTCGGTTTCACTTATTTGTGCCTATCTCTCATTGGTAAGTGACTCGGAATAAAACGAAATACTTTCAACAAAACATGGTGCAAGTGAATTCAAACAGAACAAAATAAGTATCGACAAAATATGGTCCAATCGAGCCGGATTTATTGGAGCCTTCCAAAGGATTGAAGCTTCAACTAGACACAGGGTGAGCTGGTTCCAAGATAAGTTAATATATTCATTTTTATAAAGAATTGCGCCAACAATGGCAAGCGCTCGACTTTTTATTCTAAATAAAAAAAAGAATTCAATTAAGGGGAAAATATCCAATTTTAAAAATTTCTTGCTAAAATATCGCGAAGAACAGCCAGACGCTATTAAATTAAATTTACGTATTCAAAAACTAATAAGCGCGTATGAAACTTTTGACGACATACAAGAGGAGATTGAAGTTTTGGATACAGACACCCCTCACATAGATCTTGTTCTCGATCGATATGCCATTCAGGATGATTATTTCGAAACTCTAGCAGAAGGTCAACATCTTTTGGTTGTCGCGCGAGGCAGCGGTCAACCGGTGGGTAATATAGAACAAACTCTAGATGGGAATTTATCAAATGTAGCAGAAGCTACTATAATAAAGCGTAGAATTAAATTGCCACAAGCCACTTTTCCCACGTTTACCGGTCGTTACGAAGAATTGCTTGCCTTCAAGGACTCATTCATATCCTTGATACACAATCAAACCATTTACAAGCAACGTCGAAAAAACTACAATACTTAAAGTCATCCTTACAGGGTGAAGCAGCGCGAAAGATTTCCGTATTTTCCATAACAGAAAAAAATTACACTCGTACGTGGGAATTGTTAGAAAAGACATACGCAGATAAGCGCCTAATAATCTCTCGACATCTAAGCTTACTTTTGAGACTACCTGTCCAAGAGAAACAGACATCTGAGGGATTAATAAAGCTAGCTGACGAAACACAACAACACATGTTGTCATTGGCTTCGTTGGGGGTAAAGGTTTCCCATGAAATTGTCGTCCAAAACTTAGAGGAAAAATTCCACAAAACCACATTAGAAAAATGGGATGAAACTTTAAAACGAAATGTATTTTCAAAACTAGATGACATATTATAATTCATGTACCGAACAGCAGCTCGTATATCTCAGCGAGAGAAGCTGGATACAATTGCATTTAGGGAAACAACAAATAGACCTTCAACTTCCGGAAGTCAAAAAAACTCGAAATCATTATTCCTGATATCAGCTATGACGCCGTGTCCAGCATGTAGATGTGAAACTCATCCCGTATTCCGGTGCGAAAAATTCCGTGAGTTGTCGGTTCCGGACAGAATTCAGATAGTCAAAGATGCCTCGCTTTGCATTAATTGCATGCGACACAATCACAAACGAGAACATTGTAAATTTGACAATTGCATGGTTTGCAAGCAAAAACACAACACACTTCTGCATCAGGAGTCTTCAAACTTACGAGCATAGCAGGTGAAATCCACAGCGGACAGAAAGCGATGCTTCTCCTCAACGGAGAGCATTCCGATGAATCAGTTGTTGACAAGTGCGATGATCTATTCGTTGGACAAAGAGGGACGACCTGTACGATGTCGAGCTCTCCTTGATACATGCTCCTCTGCTAATTTTATAACGGAAAAATTAGCTACGGCACTACGATTGCCTAAAAAGAGTTGCTTTGTCCCTGTGGGTGCAGTAAACAATCTTACGATAGCTGCAAGAGCTGTAGTTAGACTTACGATTCAATCGATACATAACGATTATAAAAAAAACACTTAGCTTTTTCACAATTCCACGCATAGCAGATTTCATAACAAACGAAATAATTCAACGCGACTCCATTAAACTGCCCTTAAACATACAACTTGCTGACCCGGAATTCAATAAGCCAGCACCAGTCGATGTGATTATTGGATCTGGAACATCACTGTCCATGCTTTGTGTCGGGCAAATCTCCAGAAAACTCAGTTAGGGTGGGTTATAGGTGGTGACGTTGCCTCCCAACCTATTGAGAATGCACGTTTGGTGGGATGTAACTTTGCAGAATTACGGTCTGAAATTTCCAAGTTTTGGGAGTTAGAAGTGGAATCCAGACAAAGTCACTTCTCAGCTGAAGCGATCAAGTGCGAGGAGTACTTCCTAGCACACACAACTCGCAAGCCTTCAGGCCGATATGTGGTAGCCCTACCTTTGCGCGATAATCTTGAGAGATTGGGGGGATCACGAAACAGTGCAATGAAACGTCTTAATGCGCTGGAGCGAAGATTTAGGCATCATTCGGAGTTACAAAGCCAATATTCTAAAATCATTAAAGAATATCTGGAACTCGGGCACATTTCGCCAGTGTGCAATAAAGAAGAATTCGGCTTTTATCTACCACATCATGCAGTCCTCAAAGAGGAGAGTCAAACAACAAAGATAAGAGTCGTGTTCGACGGATCAGCAAAATCTAAGTCCGGCATTTCTTTAAATGATACACTGATGGTGGGACCTACAATTCAGGATGATCTGTTCACGCACATACTTCGATTTCGTTTCCACAACTATGTGCTGACAGGCGATATTGAAAAAATGTATCGACAATTTGAAGTCAGAGAAAAAGACAGGAAGTTTCAACGAATTCTGTGGGAACTTGATGGAAAAAATGTTCAATGTTTCGAACTAAACACGGTTACATTTGGAATGAGTTCCTTTCCGTACCTTGCAATACCTGCATTGCGACAATTAGCAGAGGAGGAAGGTCACAATCATCCGAAGGCAGCGATCATCCTGAAACGAGATCTATATGTAGATGACCTTATTACGGGCGCTAGAACTATAATAGAAGGAAGACAAAAATTCCGAGACGAATTAATCAAACTTTTGAAACTTGGATGTTTGAATATATACGACAATGGGCATCAAATGATATGAGACTTTTACAAGGAATTCCAGACGGCAATGTTAATCAAAAACTACAATTCAGTGACCATCAAGCACTGAAGACACTGGGGATTCCATGGAGTTCATTGAAGGACGAGATCATTTATTCTGTTAATCCTTCTTTCGTCAATATCAATATTAGCAAACGGATAATATTGTCTGAGATTGCCAAAATCTTCGACCCGTTGGGTCTATTGGGACCAATCACGTTATTTGCTAAGATAATGATGCAAAAACTCTGGGAATTGAGACTGGAGTGGGACGAATCGGTACCTAGCACAATACAAAAGAACTGGGTAGAATTTATATCTGAATTAGCCTTTATTAATGATTTGAGCTTTGATCGAAAGGTGCTCATAGCGGGAGCGATTGACATTCAGTTGCACGGCTTCTGCGATGCCAGTGAGAAAGGCTATGGGGCTTGCATTTATATCAGATCAACAAATTGTCAAGGTCGCTCTGAAAGTAAATTACTTTGCGTTAAATCTAGAGTAGCCCCTTTGAAGACAGTCTCAATCACAAGACTAGAACTCTGCGGTGCCCAGCTACTTGCAAAACTGTATGCAACAATAGAAAAAAGTATCAATGCCACTGTAAACAGAAACATTTTTTGGACTGATTATACTATTGTATATTTCTGGATCAACACCTCTCCACATCGATTGGAGACGTTTCTAGCCAACCGAGTTTCTGAGATACTAGAAAAGACTAATACTGGTGATTGGAGACATTTGAGATCTAAAGAAAATCCAGCTGATGCGCTGATCAAGAGGTCAAATGCCTGAAAGATTCACGAAAAATATCCTCTGGAAATTTGGACCGAGCTGACTCCTGAATGAAGAATGAACGTGGCCCACTATAAAAGTTCCGTCAGCAAGAAAAATGCCAGGATTGAAAAAAGAGTTCTGTGCAACTTTGCTTCCACAAGCCGATTTTTTTGTAAAATTTTCGTCATACACTAAGGCAAAACGAATTGTCGCATATTGTCTTCGCTGGAAAGAGCAAGCATGTAAAAAGGGCCCTTTACATGTCCAAGAGTTAGCTAGGGCCGAAAATCAAATAATCCGCGCAAAACACAAATGATAAATTTCGCTCAAGAAATTCAAGGTTTAGAAAAGGGAGAAAGAGTTAACAAAACAAGTAAACTCACCTCACTTGATCCCTTTATCGATCGAAACGGAATAATTAGAGTAGGGGGTCGATTAAAAAATTCCTCGATTTCTTATTCGCAACAACATCCCGTGCTTTTGCCCCGTTCAAATCATGTTACTGACTTGATCGTACAGGACGAACATGTACGCGGTAAGCATGCGGGTGTGCAAACGACGCTTTATGCCTTACGCCGATGATTTTGGCCCCTCGATGGCCGGAATCAAGTGCGAAAAATCATACGTAAATGCGTTAAATGTTTTTGAGCTAACCCGTCGACAGCCGAATACAGGATGGGAAACTTACCAAGCGAAAGAACAACTCAAGCGCGTCCGTTTTGCAATATCGGAGTGGACTATTGCGGTCCGTTTTATATTAAAGAGAAAAAGAATTATAGTCGATCAAGGGTAAAGGTTTATGTCGTTGTATTTATTTGCCTTGTCGTCAAGACAGTACACCTTGAAGTCGTTAGCGATATGACCACTGAGGGTTTTTTGGCTGCCCTACGTCGACTCGTAGCAAGGCGTGGAAGGCCCCGAGTTCTATATTCCAACAACGGTTCAAATTTCAAAGGGGCGAATAGTGAATTATGGGAAATTCAGAAACTCATTCAATGTGACAAACACAACGAACGGGTCGGTAATTTTCTTGCCGATCAAGGAATCGATTGGAAGTTTATTCCTCCCTTATCACCCCACTTCGGAGAAATATGGGAATCAATGGTAAAGACCTTTAAACAACATTTTAAGCGTGTTATAAGCAATGTCTTGTTTACCTTTGAAGAGTTTTATACGTTTGCTGTCGAAGTTGAAGCGATTTTAAATTCGCGTCCCATAATACCCATATCTTTGGACCCAAACGACATTCTTGCCCTCACTCCTCGTCATTTTAATATAGGTGATTCACTCAAAAATCTACCGGAAGTGGATGTAAGTTCAACGACACCACCTGCAGCAGCAAGGTGGCAACATATTCAGAAAATGCACCAGGATTTTTTGAAGAGATGGTACAAAGAATATCTCAATGAGCTAAATATTCGACATAAATGGGCAAAGGGAGAACATCAACTAAAGGAGGACTGTATTGTGATCCTGAAGGAAGACAACCTTCCGCCACTACAGTGGGTGTTAGGTCGAGTAGTTGAAACATATCCTGGCGCGGATGGAATCGTGAGAACAGCCCAGGGTGAATTTATAAGGAACGTGAGACGTTTGGCACCTCTGCCTATTGATTCTAGTAACGACTTTGACAATATAATATAGAATTTACTTTTATTTAAAAGATGTGATTAAATTCAAGATTTTTCGATTGTCTCAGTGAAAACAACGATTCTTTGTATGCTACTACTCTTGTTAGTAATCGTAATCCTCTTTGACAAGGGGGGGGGAGGGATCGTCGTATGATCCTCATTAATTAAATTGAATTATTGTTCAATTCAAGACTTACACAAGCGATACATTATCAAGGGCGGGTTGGGTGACCTGGGGGCACGATACCAAAAATTTCCCTCTTCTCTTTCTTCTACGATAACGAACGAAGGGGGGGATTCAGGTGAGCGATCAAGGGTCGTCCCTATTGTACCACTAACTGTGCTTCTGTACACATCGATTTCCTTGCGTGTTAAATAAAATTAATTTTGATTTAAAGTTTGCTCAGTTTCATTTACATGTGGCTATCTCTCATTGGTAAGTGATTCGAAATAAAACGAAATAGTTTCAATAAAACATGGTGCAAGTGAATTCAAACAGAACAAAATAAGTATCGACAAAACACTATGTATGCTAGAACATTCTTCTTTTTTTCAAATTGTTCGGAAATTTATTAACTTTTTTTTTTAGAAGCTTCACGTAAAATGAACCAAAAACGTAGAATTAAAAAAAACTGATGCCTCTTACAAATTTTGCAAAATCTAAAAGGGAGGGGAAAGTCAATTAATATTTATCACATGTGAACTTTTTTTGGACGCAAAATTGAAAGTTTTTATCAGAGAAAACTTAACTTATTATTTGTTCCTTTCGAGAAAAAAATCACATCAATTGATAGAAAAACAACAAATATCGAGTTATTTCAAAAGGGGCTCTAGCGATTTTTTTCATACTCCGTGAAAATACTCAGGAGACTTCCCCCAAATATAACTTCTAGGGTACAAACTTCAGCCTGCTTTTTTAAGTGACACTTGGTTCTGAGGAGGCGTGTCTGACGTTTACTAGTAAGATGGCTGATATTGAGGATCAAACAGTAGTATTCAACAGATGGGATAAATTAATTTGTTTATATTCTTGCAGCAGTCTAGGCTCTATCCTTAAAATATGGTTTTCACCGGTACCGACTTTGTATATACACAACCACTGAAGAATCCTAAAACCTCACATATTTTTCAATTACTGAAAACGCGAATCTAATAAAAAAGCTTTTTTACACTTTTTTAATTTTTTATTTGCTGCTTAAGAGTTTAATTTGATTATTTCTCAATTTGGGACAAAAAAGAAGATATGAAACAAACCTAATCAATATGATTTTGAATATTTTAATCTATGCCTGTTTTGAATTTTCGCGCTTTCGTATCTGTCGGGAAACAAGATATCTATCAAAGATAATTGCAGATAGATACACGCTGAATCAGGGATGTGCAGTTATGCGTAACTGGAAATTTATTACGTATAATACCTAAATGAGGTATTTCACGTAAAATACCTCGAGTATGTAAAATACGTGTAGAAAACCTCTGTGTTCGAGATTTCAATCAGATCTTCTATCTTCCGCGCTCGCGGGTGACTTTGAATCCGTGCACGAGCCTGGACCTCCTTCCCGTTCACCTGCATGTCCACCAGGACAAGAGTGCTTAGGGCGGACGAGGGAGAGTCAGTACCGCTCTAACCACGGTTCGGATCACGACCCCCTGTACTACGCCCGTGATGAGAAAATTGTAATTGTGGCTTTATGCCTTTGTTTTCAATAATTTCTGAAATAATGTACGAAATTGTGTTGTAAGTGATTCTGAGTATCTTAGTCAGTGACTAAGGTACAATAAACGGACAAATGACATTTTAACAGTTTCAGTTACTTATCATCCCTTTCGTATCGTATACGTATAACATTTCGGCACTTTGTTTATAGAACCAGTTGACTTTTTTCAAGTGCAAACTTGCACACTCTGATTGACCATCTAATTCAAATTTTCAATTTCCCGCCACAGAGGTGGCGCCCTCATATATAGAGCAAGATGTAATTTACCTCATGTAGAAAAATGATGACGTGAAATACCAGGTAAATTACCGTAGAAAACCAAGTAAATTACCACAAGTATTTTACTTACCCATCTCTGCGCTGAATAGAATTTTCAGGGAACAAGAGGTTATAACTGGGGTTTGCCACATAATTTACTGTGATTGGCTAGCCAATATTTATTTAGTGTTGTCGATGTCTCGAGTAATTTTTGTTTGTTAAATTATACTTTTTAGAATTATTATATTGTATACTTTTTATTCAACAAGCTTCATATTGCAGAAATAAACCGACAGTAATATGACGGCCACTGTGCCCCATGGTATGGGGCATGCTTGCGAAATGCAAAACCCACGAATTAATTACATGTAAAATAATGACGCAGATAAGAGACGGTTCTGAGTGATGGCACATGTTACCTGATAATGTAAGCCTTACACTAAAAAATACAGACATCAAAATCACGTTTCAATTATAATTTGTAGGATGTTTCATTCAAAGCCCGGTGTCATAGCCGACTTTTGCTTACTTTAAATTTCATGTAGAGCGCATGTTTGTGCGTGGCCGTTGGATCTAGCGCTTCGCGCTGCCCGCTCGGTCTTTATATATGTGTATCCCCCACATTTGTGCACAGACCTTTTAAAATTAAAGGTCAAATCATCGACAACTTAAATTTGGTGATTGTGAATTATCTTTTTTTAAAGCTCCTTCGGCTTTAACGAATACATTCTCATCCCGTACCTCGTGCTTCGCAGTCGATTTAATCCAAAATGCGAAATTTTCTACATTATATGTTTGACATTATTATATCAAATGCATATTACATTTATTTCTGTACGCCGGCCTGTGATTGCTTATTTGGATATTGCAAAATAAAGTAAAAACTGTATTTATCATGATTACTTCAATATTTGTTCCTGGTTTTGCATTTAATTTCATCGTCAGCTACTGTGAAAAGTTTATATCATTTCAATAAATGTATATTATTACAATTCATTATATGCATTGATATTAAAAATATACGTATTGCTTCCTCATAGAGGGAGGTTTGTAATGACCTGAATTTTCAAATATACTTTTTTGACATATTTTGATATAATTGACCACAGAAGTTCGAAAATAAAGTTTTCGAATAATGTCCGTGTGTATGTGTGTGCGTGTGTTTTTGATATTCAAAATGCAACAATACGATATCTAGTTTATTTGTTCGCGTCTCTGAAACGCATCAGTCGACCTATTGTTAAAACTTTTATGACCTACTAGTACAGATTTATGAAGTTTCAAGTAATGGTTTATTCTGTTTATATGATGAAAACTTTTTTCATATTCAAAACAGGACAATACTACATGTAGAGTTTTTGTTTGCGTCCTTGAGACGCATCGATTGACCTATTGATGAACCGTTCATGCCCCAGCAGTACCGATTCATGAAGTTTCAAAAAAATGGTTTATTCTATTTATATTAAAAAAACTTTCTTGATGTTCAAAACACGACAATATTAAATCTAGAGATTTTGTTCGCTTCCTTGAGACTCATCGATTGACCTATTGGTGGAACTTTCATGACCGAACAGTACCGAGTTATAAAGTTTCAAAAAAAATTGTGTATTCTATTTATATGGGAAAAACTTTGTTCATATTAGGAATACTACAGTACTGTCTCCAAAGTGTTTATTTGCGTCTTCGAGACACGTCGAATGACCTATTGACGAACCTTCTATGACCTATTATGATCTAGCAATACCGTTTTATATTATTATTATTATTATACCATTAAGCCATTTTCCTTTCGGGGTAAGCGTGACTTGCTCGGTTGGAAAATACTAGTGTGTAGGTGAGTATATAGGTATGAGGTAGATAGCCCAGCTAACACAGTTACTAGTCCGAATAGTCACATAATTGTAACAAGATTCAGAAAACCAGTCACTGGTGACTTCCCTGCTGGTCACCCAGTGACAATATATTTCCCATTCAAAGTAGTAACAAATTACAAGCGAAGCAGGTAACATTATCCCGCCATTGTAATCACATGCTTGTAACAAAGTGATGTTTGGAAACGCAACGTGCAATGACAGCTTAACCTCAAAATATACATCTCGTTTCGGAATTATAATTATGAACACTTTCGCAAAAATTTTGGAAAGGGACATAATGACACAATTAAAGAATGTTGAAAGCAATACATTTTTGAAGGATGTTTGGTAATTATTTAAACAATCTTGATTTGCTTAAACAATTTTTTCCCCCTGTAAAGCGTGAAAAATTATTACTTTCTGGAATTAATGACACAATTAAAGCAATTTAAGAGTCATATTTTTTTTCTACAGAATCTTTAGCAATTTTTAAAATAATTTTTTTTTTTAAGCAATTTTTGTTTGTTTAAAAATGTTTGTTGATGCTTATTACCCGAAATTCATTTGAAAAATTATTCAGTTTAACGAATATATGATCCGAAAAAATAACTACTCATAACAGACTGCAAAAATGGTTTATATTAATGATTATTAATGATTATTAATTGTTTAAATAATTTCGAAGTATCTTAAGCAAAGAAATATTATTCTTAAAATTCGATAATTGTGTCATTAATTGCTGAATAAAAGAACAGATGTTCTCGATTTGCAGAGAAAAAATTTTTTAAACAAATAAAAATTATTTAAAAAATTACTAAATATTCTGTAGAAAAAAAATATTACTCTTAAATTGCTTTAATTGTGTCATTAATTCCAGAAAGTAATAATTTTTCACGCTTTACAGGGAAATTGTTTAGGCAAGTCAAAATTGTTTAAATAATTACCAAACATCCTTCAAAAATGTATTGCTTTCAACATTCTTTAATCGTGTCATTATTTTCAGCAAATAATAACTTTTTACAGTTTTAGGGAGGAAAAATTGTTTAAACAAATGAAAATTGTTTAAATAATTACCAAATAAGTTAAACAAGAACTACTACTCTTGACATTCATCAACTTTGTACGATTTATTCTGTAAGATAATAACTTTTCACGATTTACAGAGGGAACAAAATTGTTTGAACAAATACTAATTGTTTAAACAATTTAAAATTATTTAAAATATAATTTAAAACTCGTCACTTATCGATTAAAAATAATTCATGTTGAAATTTTTTTTTAAAATACCGTCTTTAGCCTGAATTTGATAGAAAATTGCTATTTTGCATTTTTTGGGGCATTTTCCGGGCACAATTAAAGGGGTTCAGGTGTGTCAAAATTAAAAACTATTGGGTTGAAATTATTCCTTAAATACTCCTCAAGAGGTGACAATACTTTAATTGACAAAAAATGTATAACAAGTACTTCTTTTTTCAATTGTTTTGAAAATCGAGCTTTTCCCATTTAAAACCCCATGTTAATTACTTAGTTTTCGACAAATATTTAAGAACGTTCGCCATGACATGGCGTGCCCAACACCCGTGAGTCTGAGCTCTACGTTTTTAATTATTTCTCGAAAAGTAAGGGAGATCCCATTTTTATATTCAAGGGACTTTTAGAGCACATTGTAAGCTATCCATAAAAAAAAATTTTTAATTAAAAATAGATTTTTTTCTAATTTAGTTTCAAATTGTGTTTTTAAAAAATACAACAAGTTTCTGAATCTTTTCGATAAAAAATTTCTTTAAAACTGCTTCTGATTGTAAATACTTAAAAAGCTTCATCGTAATAATATTAAAATCATCAACGCTTAATAGAAATTACTAATAATAAATAACATTCTTTAGATGGTTTCACGTGAAATTTCTTAAAAGTTAATTTTATGAAATAAAAATTAAGTTTTTCGTAATATTTTGTTGTTTTCTTCACTATTTAGTTATTAAAAAAATTCTCCCCTCAAATCCTTCAAAATTAATTAGTCATACAATGCTTGTAGTAATTTTTATGTGCAATTTTGATAATTTCATCGTTAATTATAGTTTAAGAAACGTATGCGCTACAAGCAAAAATATAAACAAAATTTTCCAAAATCAAGGTAAAAGCTATTCACGTTTGCACTTTTAAATTGTGCGGGAACTCACAGAGCCAATGAATGCCTATTACTTGCGCATGCGCACGAAGTTTTTTGTCCAGTAAGATCGCTGCCAGCTGTTACCACCATGTTACTAGTCTGACAGGGAACGGTTGCAAACAAGCCTCCCTAGTAAACTACGGCGATTATGCCGTTACCTGCTAGGAGACTGACATAAAAGTAACAATTCCTCTGATAACATGTGATCATTCAGGAACCTTTCAGGATGGTAACAGGTTAGCTGGGAGGTATATAGGTGTAAGGTATAGATACTTTAGATTGATCTAGAATTCTCGTGTTATTTATTTAAATGACACGTTGGTTCCACAACACTGCTCCAACCCAGGTTGCTGATCAATCTCTCTAGCGATCACCCCAAGTGAAGAGCCTCACAAAATTATTATGTGTGGTTCCCCACTTAGGCCCATTATAAATTTAACAAATATTTTGGCTAGCTTGTTGACATTTGGAAAACTTTTTTAGTATCGGGAATACAATTACTATAATGTATATCTTATATTTGTTCGCGTCTTCGAGACGCTTGGATTAATCTATTGGCGAACTTTCGAAGACCATTATTGATTAATCAATAGCTACTCAGAAAGTTTTAAGAGAAGTTACATTGTTTCAATGAGGTTTTAATTCATAATATAAAACTACCGTAGGTTCGAAAGTTGTTCATTGTAACACAACACATCAGTTGACATTTTGATGGGCCCTCTGATTTCCGAAAATAAAATTTTCGGAAAGACACAAGAATAAGCTTGAAAAATATTGAAAGTATACATTTTTTCCTTCTGTTAGGAAAAACCTCCCTCTATGAGGAAGAAAATTCATTTCATACTTATGAGGAAGCAAAATGCTTGTAAAATGAGCACGAATAAATACACCCATAGTAAATACGTCCATACTACTTCGCAGCCCTATTTTCCTTGTCTTGTTTTTAGAATTGAAAAAAGTGCGCGTTCTATAAAAAAAATGTGTTATTATGCATTTTATTGCAACTTGAGTCGTTTTTCCATAAATTTAATTTGTTTATGTTCAATGTTATTTTTTACGATTTGAATCAAAAATATGCAGCCTAGCGTAAAGTGGTTTGAAGAGAATCTTGTAAATGTCATTTAGGCGAAAATTTCTGTTAGATAAAATGTTATTGTACCTTGCGTCGTTCTTCCAAAAAAAAATTTATTGTTAATGTTATTTTTCACGATTGAAACAAAAATTACGCTTCCTATCAGAAAATTATAAATAAAAATTTGTACCTCTTTTCTGCGTGAACAACTGTTTTTCATTAATTCTTTTCGTGGTTAGTGTCGTTTGTCCAAAAATTTAATTAATTTTATTCTAAAATCAGTTTTTGCAAATGAAACAAAAACTATGCGTCCCATCAAAAAGTGATTAATAACGTAGATCTTTTTTGAGTGCATAATTTTTGGCGATTCAACTTTCTTCTCAACTTGTATAGTTTGACCGCAAAGTGGAATTTTTGAATTTTCATTATTTTTTTGTGCGATAAAAATGTGAATTTTCGATTTTTCAAGAAAATTAGAAAAATGTTTCCAACAATATTGTAGGGTGTTCAAAAAGAAACAATTATCTCCCCTTGCCTTTTTTCATATCGTGCGTTGTCTGGCTTAAAATGTTCATTTTCTTTTGTTTTTTTGAATTTTCATCCAAAATGGCTGACTAACAAACATGACTTTTATTTTAGGACACTTGAAGATTATACCAAAGCTCAATTCAATACGTTAATTTTTTTGAAAAGTATCGTGCTAACAAACTAAAAATCTACACAGAAAAAAAATTGCTGGAAATTTTCATTGACCGAGTCTGTGAATTTAGGATAGGTCTAAAAGCATTTGGAGATTTGAAAATATCGTATTGAAAATCATGCAAATAGTGCTTGAAGAAATAAAAGACTTCTTAAATTGTGTCCAGCGTAGTCGGTAAAGCACGCCTAGACTCCACATTAAATTCTCGAAGACTGTCAAGGAAGGGTTCGTAGACTGTCAAGCTAGCCTTTTATGCTAATAAAAAAATAAAAAATTCTTTTTTAAATGTATCATATTATTATCTTTAACGTATATATTTATTTGAATATAATATAACACACATAATTATTACTTATATTATTCGCTCGCTTCTTACGCTCTAAAAAATCGGACGCCCGCTGCGGGGATTAGAACTACCTATCCTCTAGAGTCTAGACACGAGACTAACGCAATTTATTCCTAACCGCTCAAGCCCATCGGCTAATCGTTCGCGTTAAAAATACGGTAAAAAATCTTGGCGCTGTGCTACAGCTGAAAACTTTATGGCTGCGTAAAAGGAATTTGAATGAGGACTGCGAATTAGACATCTTGCTGCAAGACTGACTTTGAATACCAAATTAAACACATTGTTTAAATAATGGAAAAATATAATTTTTCCATTATTTAAACAAAAATTGTTTGTACAATTATTTGTTGTTGTACATAATTTATTTGCACGAGCACACCTGAGGCAGCACGAACACTGTTTCCCGGAAAGGTCGGCACTGCGCATGCGCCACGTCATAGACCAAAAATCGGTCACTTTTTACACCAAAAACAGGTGGAAAAACTGGCACTTTTTCGCAAATTATAGAAAAAATCATTTTAAATAAGCAAGTCTATGGTAACCAATGTGGTTGCCGACTTGACACATGCGCAGTGAATAAAAATCTGAGTTTTGGGAGCACTGAATCTTCATCCAGTGTCTACTACACTCATACCAATGTGAATTTGTCTCTGAACGCCATTGAGCGCGCCTCTGAAAATTCTCGCAGACAGTCATGGACTGATTTACTGACTCGTATTCGAGTTCTTCGTTTTTGAATCACGCTCTTATTCAATTCAAGTATTTGCAAATATGAAGAGTTTTTTTATAGCCACTTCATGACTGTATACATTTTTTGTGTAAACTGTCTGATAAGAATTCCAAGACTGTTGTTTTTTGACTGCGCTTGAAAACTTCCATGACTTTTCTTTATTTTTCCATGAAAATTTATGACCGCTTTATAGAAAGTATACGAGACTTTAAAAAAGTGATGCCCGTCCAAAAGTCTAGCACTAATCTAGGAAATGTTCCAAGACTTATTTTTTCCGTGTACAGACTAATAGACATTTTGTAAAAACCTGTTTTTTTGGGTTCAGGGGGTCTCAAAACGTGGACATTTGGAAAAAAGGGGGGAGGGGTCAAAGTTCATACAAATCTGATACCTTATTATAGCATGAGAATGTAAAAATAGTCTCATTCACCTTCAAGGTTTTTTGACTTTACAGGTGATTGCTGTTCATGTTAACATCATGCTGGAAATCAAACATTAAATAAATGTGAAGTGACGCATAATGTTAGGCCGAGATTTTATATTTGGACTTTGCATTTTATTTTGTGGAATCTACGATCTTAAACATTTGTGGATTATACTATGATAAAAAGTACACAATTTTATTATAGAAATAGAACATCCGCGCGCCCGGCGCGCGGAGATCTAGTTCAGATTGAGATTTGAATATTTTAATTCAATTATAATTCGTAGTATTTTTCTTAGATTTTTAAAAGAACAATAACTGCTTTTCACTGTGCGTGTATATGTACATATAAAGCTGTTGAAACACATATACTTAAATTATATAGCAAAAATTCTCTACCAGGAATGCATGAAGAATGACATTTCAAAGCTATCTATATATATATATATATATTTATATATATATATATATATATATATATATATATAAATAGACCATTTTTTAAATATAATTATAACAATAGCCGGATCAATCAACAATAATAAAATTTTCTAATTGAGTGCATATCAAATAATTCTAAAAAATTTGTGAATTCTATATAATTATCTAAAAATTTTTGATTACGAAAATATCTCCTGGTATACGTAATTTTTTATTCTACTTTCGTTTTGAATTTTTTTACGATCAATGTAAACTTTTAATGATTGCCATGAGCGAACTCTTGAAAATGCAACATACAATTGCCCATGGTTGGAAACATCTTTTCTTAAATCGATTCCAATCACATCAAAAGTGTTTTCACAGTTCAACGTTATTCGATTTAAGTAAGCAATTTCGCCAATTTTACTTCCTGTTAAAATTTGGCATCGCAATACATGGTCATTCATATCTAGAATAAGCAATCTCGTTCCATTGCAAAGACCTTCACTTATGCACATATTTCTGATGAGCATAATGACTGCGTATTTTCTGAGTCGCAATTCGTGAGGCGGCAAACTTGGGGAATTGAGAGAATTCAAATATTCGGGTAGACGAGCTTCGTGATTTATATCGCCTTTATCATTAGTGGTTTCAGTACTATCTATGCTGGTATAAATTTTTTCTGTCCTTGCATCGAGGAGATCAACAACTTTGTTGTTGATATTATCAACATCTATGTTTCTGGCAGAAAGTATAGCGTACTTTGCTGCTGCAGTGAACTGTTTCTTGTCGATCATAGTTCCGTACGTATCTTTTACGATATCAGAATCTTCTGAGGCAATGTATTTTTCAGGGATTTGGATAGTTTCAAATGAATCATTCAATGTTCCATTGCCCATTTGAAGAAGAAATTTCGCAAATTCTTTTTCCTCCGGTAAAGCTCGCATGTTCTCGGTTAAATGATGAATAGTGAAATGTTTCCATAGAGTACTGAACTTGATTCATAAGTTCACAATTTCACAACGAGTTGCGTTCTCTTTCACTGGCAACAGCTGTCTAAAATCACCACCCAAAATGATTATTTTTCCACCAAAAGGCAAATCATTTTTCATCAAATCACGAAGAGTTCGATCCATGACTTCAAGAGCATATCGTGGAGACACTGGAGCTTCATCCCAAATGAAAACATCTGTATCCATTATCCGCTGTCCTTCTTTTAAATTCGGTTTTATGTTGGAAGATGAATCAGAAAATAGCGGCACAGGCAAACCAACAGTTTTATGCACTGTTTTTCCTTCAGGGAGTAAAGTGGCGGCAATACCAGTAAAAGCCATTGTGCTCACATTTTTTTCTCTGTTTTTCAGCAAAAAGTATAATGTTGTATAAACAAACGTTTTGCCAGATCCCCCTAGTCCATCAATGTAGAAGCATGTTCCAGAAGATTCATTTTCATCAACGATTTGCAATATCAAATCAACAATCTTTTTTTGTTTTTCGTTCAATTTAAGATATTGTTCTTGTCCTTTCAACAATTCTTGTACTGAAATCTCTTGATTTTCTTCGTTAAATTCGAGTTTACTCCGCTCCATTCCCGAAAATCTGGAAATACTCCAATAATCTTTTTCGAGCAAGGTTTGTATTTCAAAATAAGCTTTCTCGATGCCACTTCTTCGTCCAATTTTTTTTATGGAATCATCTGATAAATCCACTTTGAACTCTTCCCACAGATCTCTTGGGTACACGGGTTGGCAATGGATGAGAATACGCACGAAAAGACTTCGAAGTTGTCGTGGCATCATCCAAGTTTTAGCTTCATTCAAGGCTCGATTCCATTCAGCATCGTCTTCAATGAGTCCTCTGGCTAAGCATGCAGCAGTGAAGGTTTCATAAACTTCACCGTTGACAGTTCTGAGATCTTCATAGCTAGTTGCTCCTTTTACATTCAATAAAAGTATATGAAGATTGAACAACTCTATTTGAGTAGGGCTGACAGAGTATATACGACCAATAGTTTCGTCAGGAAATCTTTGACGCTTTTCCCATTGACTGATTTTTTCCCCATTAACCTCTACTTTTTTGTAAACAAAATGCTGCGGAATATCTGGATAAACATACTGCTTTGCATCGTCATCTCGCTGATTAAGAACAAAATAATCTTGTAGCATAGTAATTTTGTGCAAAGCTTCTCTGATTTCATCTTCATTTGAATCGCATGGAACCATCACGTGCTGTTGATTGGGCAAATGAACCGGCAATCGTATGATCGCATGACTTTTTTCTTGAAGATGTTTACACAGAATACGCCAACATGCTTCAACGGGACCAACGTACCTGCCTTCAACGTATTTGCGGTATTCATCATGATGAATTGTTCTTTCATTTGTGTTTTCGTTTTCAATAACGATTGATGCTGCATCGTTGCCCTTGAAAATATACTTATATATATTATATATACATATATATATTTCACAGCATTGACTGTTGATACAATTTTAACATTGACGTGGCAGTTGAAAATCCTCGACAATTGTGGAGAGTATGGAACGACGAACCGATTGTCAACTGTGTAGTTACCTTGTTTTTCGTACAGAATGCCAGTATCTCTTCTCCGATATTTTGGATATCCGTAATCGTCTAGGATGGTCTCGGACTGAAACGATTCGGGGAAATGTTTCGAACACTTTCCGTTGACCATGCACCAGTTTCCACATGGACCATGTATCATGTTTTTCATCACAATATCATGCAAAGTTTTATTAATGCAAGGATCGGGAATTTCAGCAGAAACATAGTTATCTACTTTAATTGCATCAACGAACTTGCAATTTTGCTTCAAATTTACCAACAAATGCATATGTGGCAGACCACGTTTCTGAAATTCAATCGTATGCACATGCACTTGCACCTCACCAAAAAATTTTTGTCTTGTGATTATATCGAGTAAGTAATTTTTTTTTATGTCAAAAACTCTTGTACAAATATCTGGTCGATCGCAAACTTGCTGGCCAGGTAATAAATTTTCTTGAATCTCTCTCCAATTAGGATTGCAAGTCATTGTTATGAAAAGATCCGGTTTTCCGAATTTTCTCACAATTGCCATGGAATCTTGATAATGCTGCATCATATTACGAGGTGATCCAACAAACGTCGACGGTAAAATTACTACTCGTCCAATTTGTCCCACGCAGTCATTTGATGCATTTTTCAAGTGATCCATCAAGCCTTGATACGACTCTGCTCGTAATTCTTTTTGATGATTTTCGATGTAACACATTCTGTCTCTTTCGCTTTTCACATAAGAATCAACGACCCATTGTTGAAATAATCGTCCACTCATAAGAAGAGCATTAATTTCATCACGTATTGCCATACGATATTGAGTGTACATATCACGAGTAAGATTTGTATTGGTACCTCGAAGGTTAAGAGCAGAATGCCAGCCTTGAGTACCATTTGGATAGATCAAAGGATAGATCCATGGTTCCACATTTGGATCCATCGGAATCACTTGTTGCAGTGTTTTTTCTGATTTCTTTCTGATTGTTACATATGTTTCAGGTATTTCTCCATCAGCAGTAGTGGAGAAAATTATTGCAACTTCGTTTGACATTTGAGCATTGTATCACCTCTATCAATGCCTCCATTTCGCGAAAATTTCAATTGCAAATCAGGAATTTCAGAAACAGAATATAAAATCGAAGGTCGATTTACCTGACTTTCTTCATGCATCATTAAATATGATTTCGCAAAAATGTTATTGTCGCGTATTTCGTTTCCAAGTGAAAGCAGAAGATCATGATCAAGATTCGAATTTTGATTCATTCGACTTTCTGTGGCTTCTTTTGTATCCAAAATGTAAAGCTGTCCAAAACTATGATCTTCATTTGCAGATGGATATAAAGCAGTATTCACTTGATAATAAATTTGTCCTTGAATTTTGAAACAGTAAGGGCCATTTCTTTGAGCGCTCAAATCACTTAAATTTGCATTCAATGATGCAAAAGAAAAAGCATTATTGTATCCTCTGATACGCTCTTTGAAATGAGATGAATTTGGATGCTGCCCCAGATACAATTGTTGTAGTAAATTCGGCAATGAAGGTAAAGTATCTAGAAAAACTTTACCATGCGAGAAACAATCACGGAATGAATTACCAGTACGCTGAACTTGTTCAGCTGCGAAATTGCGTGCCTTGCAATGAATACAAAAAATCTTCATTGGTCCAATGTAGTGTTCTACCACGTTGATATTATCTGTGGCAGTTGCAACTTCTAAAAATCGTTTTTCTTTGGCACGTTTTTCCCGAGCCTTGAGTGCTTGATATTCTGCACGAAGAAGTGAAGTTTCCAACCGAGTTGCTTCCAAAAAATTACTCATATTCGAACTCACATTTTTACCAGATATACAATTTAACGTGTTTATATCTACTTCTGAATGATCAACAATGGATAAAGAGAATGGCGATGAAGGATTAACACTCGAACTTTTAGACGTTGATGGAGCATTCTTAAGAACTTCAAAATCCGTATCGTTACTGGTCCTATTACTGATTCCAGAAATATTTTCATTTTTTTTTCGTTCTTGATATTTTCGATTATATTCAGCTTTTTTTCTTTTCTTTTCCATTTGGTATTCTTTTTCTTCTTCTTCAGAACGAACAATTTTTCTACGTCCCATTTTAGAAGTACTTTAAATGCAGTGTTGGCTGGGAACGAATAAATATTTGACAAAGAGGGTCGACGTAAATCGAGAAAAATTTGATTTTTTAAGTACAACAATGATAAATTCACAGTTTCAGCATTCAATATACCAGTTTTCAAGATTCCAAGTATCAAAGTTTTTATCCAAGTTCAGTACAAAATGCACACAAATTTCAAGTTTTCAAGTCCAAAAGCAGTTTCGAATTCAATATCAGATCTAATGCAGAAAGTCAGGTTAGAAAAAAAATATTTCAAGACAATTTTTTCAAATTTTCTGATGGTGTTTTGATTAATCAAGACGATTTTTGGAATTAATGTAGGCAATTTTAATTTCTCAAAAGTAATGTAAATTCAAGAGATTCAAGGTTTCAAGTAGCACAGTTTTTATCCAAGTTCAGTACAAAATCCACAGAAATTTCAAGTTTTCAAGTCCAAAAACAGTTTCGAATTCAATATCAGATTCAATGCAGAATGTCAGGTTGAAAAAAAAATATTTCAAGACAATTTTTTCAAACTTTCTGATGGTATTTTTATTAAACAAGACGATTTTTCAAATTAATGTAGACAATTTCAATTTCTTAAAAGTAATGTAAATTCAAGAGATTCAAGGTTCCAAGTAGCAAAGTTATTATCCAAGTTCAGTAAAAAATCCAAACAAAGTTTAAGTTTTCAAGTTCAAAAGCTATCTCGAATTTAATATCAGATCTAATATAAAAAGTAAGGTTAAAGAAAAAATATTTCAAGACAATTTTTTCAAATTTTCAGATGGTGTTTTTGTTAATTAAGACGAGTTTTCAAATTAATGTAGACAATTTCAATTTCTCAAAAGTAATGTAAATTCAAGAGATTCAAGGTTCCAAGTAACAAAGTTTTTATTCAAGTTCAGTGCAAAATTCACACAAAGTTCAAGTTTTCAAGTCCAAAAGCAATCTCGAATTCAATATCAGATCTAATGCAGAAAGTCAGGTTGGAAAAAAAATTATTCAAGACAATTTTCAAATTTTCAGATGGTGTTTTTATCAAGGCGATTTTTCAAATTAATGTAGACATTTTTAATTTCTCGAAAGTAATGTAGATTCAAGAGATTAATAAGATCTAGAGATACCAGACTCAGCTTGAAAACCCGATCTCACAGATATTCCTGAAAGTAAAAACATTTTTCATTAGATTAGATATTTTTCATTAGTATTGAATGTTTTTTCAAATTACGAATCAATTATACGTACTACAGTTGAAATTTAAACCTCGACTTGATATTCATCTTTCTACGCTGCTGTTCTCGAAATATCACATTTATCGTTGAATTTAGACAGGATGAGTTGATACAAAACATGTCAGATCAGAAGCAAATATCTCATATATTTCTATCAATTTATTTTGTCTAAATTCAACGATAAATGTGATATTTGGGGAAAGGCGGCCTGGAGAATTTCATAATCTTTAATTCTATTTAGGAATCAATTAGTTTCGTTATTCAATACATAATAATCTTATATTCTGTAAACACGATAAATAATCATGGAACTGTAGTTCCCAACGTTTATGTGAAACGAAAAATAAAAAAATATAAAAGTGTCCTTGCTTAAAATCTTAGGCATGTAATATTGTAGATTTTGATAGAAACTATTTGTAAAAAATGTTTCGTCCCCTTAGCTGTCGGGAAATGCTGCAGTTTTTAACCCCTAAACCTAAAAAATCAATTTAAAAATTCTAAAATCTGTGCCAAGTATCTTATCTAAAATATAAAACTTGAATATTATAGATTTTGATGGAAAATATTTGTGAAAAATGTTTCATCCCCCTAGCTGCTGGGAAACACAGCCGTTTTCAACCCGTAATCCTCAAAGAATAATTGAAAAATTCTAAAATCTTTCCCAAGTTTCTTACTCAACATATAAAACATGAATATTGTAGAAAATACAAAATTTGATTTGTCTGATTTGACATTTTATTTTTAAAATTTTTTGTATTATTTTGTAATTTTATATTTTTTTGTAAATTTCTATTCTTAAATTGACCAAAATGAAAACTTTAGTTTGTCTATTATTTAGAAAATAAAAAATGCTTTCTCTTTTTAACCTGTCTGACTTGAATTTGTCAGAATTTCCCTTTTCCAGCTCGAAAAATTACCATTTTAAATACAACATTTGATTTGTCTAATTTGTCATTTTATTTTTAAACTTTTTTGTATTATTTTGTAATTTTATAGTTTTATTTGTAAATTTCTATTCTCATATTGACCAAAATGAAAACTTTAATTTGCTTATTATTTAAAAAAAATCAAAAATGCTTTCTCTTTTTAATTTGTCTGACTTGAATTTGTCAGAATTTCCCCTTTCCCTTTTCCAGCTCGAAAAATTACCATTTTAAATACAAAATTTGATTTGTCTGATCTGAAGTTTTATTTTTAAACATTTTTGTATTATTTTGTAATTTTATAGTTTTATTTGTAAATTTCTATTCTTAAATTGACCAAAATGAAAAATTTAGTTTGTCTATTATTTAAAAAATAAAAAATGCTTTCTCTTTTTAACCTGTCTGTCTTGAATTTGTCAGAATTTCCCCTTCCCTTTTCCAGCTCGAAAAATTACCATTTCAAATACAAAATTTGATTTGTCTGGTTTTTTATTGTATTTAAAAATTTTTTGTATTATTTTGTATTTTTCGGAAACTTTTATTCTTAAATTGATCAAAATGAAAACTTTAGTTTGTCTATTATTTACAAATTTACAAATGCTTCCTCTTTTTAATTTGTCAGAATTTCTTCTTTCCCTTTTCTATCTCGAAAAATTACCACTTTAAATATGAAATTTGATTTGTCTGATTTGAAATTGTATTTTTAAACTTTTTTGTATTATTTTTCAATTATATATTTTTTTGTAAATTTTTATTCTTAAATTGACCAAAATTAAAGCTTTAGTTTGTCTATCATTTAAAAAATCAAAAATGCTTCCACTATGAGGAAGCAAATACATTTGCTAATGGGAAGCAAAGTGCTCGTGAAATGAGTACCATATAAATATAAATACAAATAAAGTGGAAACACTCGAGATCGAATGATTATTTAAGAAAAGATATTTCTTGGGTGAAATATCGAATATGACATTATTCGTTCAGAATTCATCTTTTTTGGTTGAACTACTTGATTGAAAGTTGGATTAATGAGTTAAAAATTACTTCTTTTGTTGCAGATATATTATTTTAGTTCAAAATTCATATCCTTGGTTGAAAATTGAATTATTTTGTTGAAAATTCATCTTTTTGTTTTGAATATTCAACTATTTGGTTGAAAATTGAACAACTTTGTTAAAAATTAATTTTTTTGAACTCCCCTCTTTTGAAAATTTAACTGTTTTATTTGAATTAAATAAAATAAATCAAAAAAATAAATGAAATTTCTAAACCTTCTAAATATTAAAAAAAAATAATTTCGAAATTCTTAAAAAACCTCGAAATATTTTTGCGAAATATTCAAAAGACTTAAATATTGTTACCCCCCCCCCCCCCCGTCTTTTGGGTAATGAATTTTTTTTATTTTACTAATTCAAATCAATGTACCGTTATCATATCAGAGACTACCCTCCCCCCTATTTGTCACCGATTATTATTAACGCTCCTTATTATTATTGTGATTGACGCTCCTTAAAATACGTGACAAAAATTAAAGAGAATCTAGTATTCTATTTTTTTCTTAACCTAAAAAACTTACAAACGTCCCAGAGGTCACGGAGAATCGCAGCAGAACGAAGGATTCACATTTTATTTTGAACACTTATCCGATGTTTCACACACCATATGAAGTTGGAATGAATAATCTATTTGCCGATTAAATATATAATCTTCCCGTGACACTTTAATTAAATCACGAAGTACTACAAGGAGGCCGCACACCATGTATTTCACCGGACGCCATTTCGCGATCGCCTGTCCTCCGACAGATGAAATTCATGATGATCACGTGATAGTTTTCGCTTTTGACCAATTACTGAGCGCCAAAAAGAACGACCAATTACCAACTCACTCACTCACCCTAAGTTAAATACGCATGACAAATGATTTTGAATTACTTATTATTAAGGGCTCTTTCACACGATTGCAGATCAGCAAATTGCATGTAGATTGCCCACAGGAACGAAAAGGACAGACTGTTCTCCATCTCTTACACTCTTGTGGACTTTCTGCATGCAATCTACTGATCGTGTGAAAGGTACCTGAGTCTGATGTATAATATTTTAGAAATAAAATTGGAAACATAAGAAAGCATATTTTTTTATGATTAACAATGAAAAATTCTGTACAGCTTAAAAATATTTCAGCTTTTAATTTTAGTCACTAAGTAAAATAGTAAATAGTAACAAAAAACGAAACGAATGACAATTTGAATTTCGCTGGCTATGAGTGGCATTAACGTTCACGTAACTCGACAGCCAATCAGATGGCGAATAAAGAGGCTTATCAGCTAACTTCGTGTGTTAACTTACTCTTTTTACTTAGTGAAAAGATTAAAAATATGTACTAGTTTATCATGTAAAAAATTAGTTTATACAGCGGACGGCAAGCGCCTTCACAGGAGGGTTTCATAGAAATGGGTACAGTTCAGATTTTTCCGCTTTAAAAAAAAAAAAAAATTCGATCCCGTATGTGGGTTTTTCGCCCAAATTTAATTCAATTTTGATCATTTTCAGGTCAATAGGGGAAAAATTCATGTTTTTGCATAGCAATGTTTCTATGATTATTTTCCTTAGGGTTCTCATTATTTTTTCGCCCATGATACACGTGGAACACATCTGTATTTTTGAGTCAAAAGGAATCAATTTTCATGTTTTTGCATAGCAATGTCTCGCTGAGTCATTTTCTCAGAGTTCTCAGTATTTCTCTTTGCATTACACAAATAAGACACTTTTTTCTCTAGGTATTTGGCTATGATGAGCATTTTCCTCAGGGTTATCAGTATTTCTTCTTGCACTAGACACGTGCAGCAACACATCTCCATGCAAAAATTATAGTTGTCAGACCTAGTGGTTTCTGTTCTAGACATGCTAACAGGGTAATTTTGAGTCAACAGGCCTATATTTTTATATATTCACATAGAAATGCTAGGATGAGCATTTTCCTCAGGGGTTTCAGAATTTTCCCACGCATTGGACACTATGATAAAAGAACAAAAATTTTAAAATGTATGCAGAATAGACAAAAATATTTAAAAATAAGGGAAAAAATGACTATTTTCACAATTTATTTGATTTTGACTTCAGCGCTTGAAAACATCATCTTATTTTACAGTATAATAAATTAATGTGGAGCGTTACTAGACATTTTATGAAAAATATTATGCAGAAACCGTGATCATTATCAATAGTTATTCGAAATCAACATTGATAAATTTATTTTGAACTATACTAAAATCTTCGTAAGTATTAAATTCGAATAATTGTTTTCGAATTCTAACCTAAAATAGAAATGCAGCGTGACAATGCATAAAAACCTATGGAACGGAAATTGCAGTGATTTTTAAAATACTTAACTTCAAAATATTGAACCTAAAATCTTATAGATCCTATAGAATCCTTCCAAATCTTCCGAAACCCGGAAAAATTCTTCAAAATTGCCAAAAAATTTTTTGAATTCCTTGAAGTCATTAAAATCTTAGAAAATTCCTGCAAATTTTTCAATCTCGTGGGAATTTCATAGTATTATGTCATAGTATTATTTCATACCTTATGATCAAAAAATACTCGGAATTTCTCATTCAAATAAACCGCGCTTGAGATATTGTCAGATCATTTTTTTTCTAGGTTGGTACATCTGTCATCTGGCGCTTAAACATCAGTTTGAGCGCCATCTGTCGGAAGTTTGTACGTGATAGCTTTGTAAACAAGTCATTGTTTGTTGTGTTCTACGAATTTCGCAATGTCCAATTTTGTTGAGCAAAGAGTTTGCCTGAAATTCGGTGTTTCTAACAAAATATCGTGTGCAGAAGCGTTGAAAATGTTAACGCTAGCCTACGGGGACTCGACAATGTCGAAAACACAAGCGTAGACTGAGAAAAAAAAATTTGGATCCAAAGAAATGCATTTCTTTGATTGTATTCATTTGTGCCAAAAAACCGTTTACTTAATTGTACTGAATATTTTTTAAAAGCAACAAACTAATGCATTGAATCAAAGAAATAATTTCTTTGAGCGCCATTTCTTTGAAACAAAGAAATATTTCTTGGCCCCAGAATGAGAGATAATTAAATCAAGAAGGAATTGATATCTTAAAAACTAAGAACCTATTTTCCTTGAATCTTGCTTTCGCATCCAAAGAAATATTTTTTTAGTTCAATAATTTTGAACCTTTGAATTAAAACATATTTCATTTGAAATAAGTAACTCATCAACGCGTGAAGCAAATATTTTGGTTTCTTTGAATCAAAAAATTATTGACATATAAATGAAAGCAATATTAATTAAGTGAAAGCGATATTTCTTTCATGTAAGGGGATTGATACTGTTGTTCTAATAGAAAATGTCATTAGTCAAATAAAGTAATTTGCTCACTTAAGTAATAATTTATTCAATTGGAAGATATGTTTCTTTTGATAAATAGAGTGAAGCGATTTATGTTCAATAAATATTTCCTTCAAGTGAAGAAATATATTTTTGAAATAACTTCATATGCCATTCGTTCAAAAAAATATGTTGGTAAAATTCCTTATTTGTACCGAGTAGTTCAGGACTATGCCGCCAGGTGCGCAGAGTTTATAGTCTCACAATAGAAATGTATTCTCTAGTCTTTAAGTTAGCCATACATTTTCACCGAAGATATAATCTGAAATATGTGGTGATTGGTGTTTATCAGTCTTCCTAAGCATTGGTCAGTTGGTCTTGCTTGAAATTCTTTTTCGTACTCCGCGAAAATAAAAATATCATTATAAATTATAATCATTATAATTGCATTGATTTTTCTTCAATGAATGGGTCAGCATAATTTTTATACTTCAACTATTCACAATTTTTAAACAATAGGAGAACTTTCTGTTTGAGTAAATTGTTCTTTGAATCAATATTTTCTCAACTCTGTTACGTCTTTTTTTCAAACAATATGCCGCGTGTTAAAAACAAATAAATAATTATTTTCGTTGAAAAAAATTTCTTTGTTGCGAAGAAATGTTTAGTTTACCAAAAAATACGATTACTTGAATTAAATAATCATATGTTTGGTTCAAAAAATACTTTTACTCAGTGAGAGTTACATTTATTTGTATGTAATAATTATCTTCTTGAACTTACATCATACTTCTCTACATCACGGAACTCACCTATCATATCGAATACTTATTTATTACAGTCAGTAACAAAACTATTTCGCTCAACGAATATTTCGCAGTGTCGATCAAGTATTTCTATGCCTTAAGCATGGCGTTCCTCAGATCCAAAAAAAGATTTCTTTGATCTGAAGAAATATTTCTTCGGCCATATTCTGCTCTACCATTTCTTTGAATCAAAGAAATTTCCTTTGATTCAAATAAGTTTTTTTTCAGTGTACGAGTGATATAAAGAGTTTAAAGCGGGCCGTACTGTGGTTGATAATTTGCCTCGTTCCGGTCGTCCGTCTACCTCTGTGACCGACGAAAACATCGAAAAAGTTAAGAAAATTGTCCTCAAAGATCGTGATGTGAGCATCAGGGAGTTGAAGTGCGGCTTGTGCCGAGAGTGTGAGCCGGCGGCTTACACATCTCATCTTGTACGCGATTATTTGACCAAAAACAACGTTCACACCGTCCCGCCAGCTCCGTATTCACCTGACATGGCTTTTTGTGACTTTTTCCTATTCCCACGACTTAAGTTGATACTTTGCGGGAGGCGTTTTGAGACAATTGAGGCAATAAATGAGAATTCGCAGAAGGAGCTGAAGGCGATTCCAAAATCAGCCTACGAAAGCGTTTTGAAGATTGAAGGAAGGGTTGAAATATGTGTATTGCTTCCATTCGAGATTACTTTGATGGGAATAAAATAAATATCGATGAATAGTTGAACCGTTTTCGTTTTTTTGAAGAATTCCGGGTACTTTTTGATCATAAGGTAGTAATAGAAATTCATCGAAACCACGTCAAATTACATGAAATCTGGTGATACTCCTTGAAATCCCTTAAAATATTTAAAGCCCTATGAAATCCTCTCAGATTCTGTGAAATTTATGGAAATACCTTATCGAGAGCTATTAAAATCCCTTAGTATTACTGAAATCATGAAAAATCTGATAAAATCCCTCGTATATCCTTTGAACTATTTAAAAATCTTGCAAATTCTGTGAAAACCCTTGGAATTTTTTTTCAATATCCTAAAATATCCCGAGTCGAAATTTAGATCCTACTTTGAACCTGCAGCTCCTCATTAGAACCTGCTTTGACGCTATTTAAACCTATAGCCCCTACCTTGAGGTTTTTAATCCTAGAGAATGAATCATTAGAGCCTCCTTTGACGCCGTTTGAACCTACAGGCCCTACTTTGAATATTTAGAAGCTACACCCAGGAAACACAAACCCATTGAAAAGGCGACTCCGTGAATTGCGCATTTGTCATTTGCAGATTAAGATTTTTAAAACTGAATTGGTTTGCGAATATGTGAATTGGTCAGTTTCTCGTTATTAGTAGTAATAAAGTATCTGTAAGCAAAAAGGAAAGGATTATTTCTGAAAATGTTAATTTTCTGCCAAAACCGAAACTAAAGTTTCCATTTGAGCCTTAAGTTATCGAATGCTATCGTCCCAAGTAGTCAGAGAAGAATATAAATCAAATTTTTGACTTGCGAAAGACAACCAAGTTTGGAGGTTACGGACAAAAAAATTAAATAAAAAATCGTCGGACTAGTCTGTAATTTCAACCCAAATCGGTTCCATTCTCTTGAGGAATTTTTTCACTAAACTGAAGTGAACGTCAACGATATTTGACAAATAAGTTTTCAAATTATGTGATAAAAACACTACAAACAAAGAATTGTATACTTCATGAGTTTTGTGTCAATATTAAGTTCCTGAGGAATGTTGATAGTAAAAGTATTTCTGCAGAGAAGGGAACCCGGAATAAAAATGTATAACGTGTAACGTGTATAATGTGTAAGGGCTGGAGCACCAAAGTAGGGTCTGGAGCACCAAAGTAGGGTCTGGAGCGCCAATGTAGGTTCTAATTTAGACCCTACTTTGACGCTGAACGTGGAAAAACGGCCAATTTCGGACATTTTTAGCGTCAATATAGGGTCTTAATTGAATTTAAATCGCTGCTTATTTTGAACCTACTTTGCTGCTCCAGCGCCTACTAAGGTCGGAGTTATAGGTTCAAAGTAGGGCCTAAATTTCGACTCGGGCTTTTAAATCATATGAAATCCATTCAAATCTTTCGAAATCTAAGACAATTTTGTAAAATTGTATATTAACCGGGATGGGGTCAACTTTGCACGTAGCAACTTTGCACGTGCCCAACTGTGCACGTTGATGGCCAGACGGACAACTGTGCACGTCGTTGGTCAGACGGACAACTGTGCACGTGCCAACTGTGCACGTGCCATCTGTGCACGTGCACAGTTGTCCAAGTACCAACTGTGCACGTGCACAGTTGTCCAAGTGACAACTGTGCACGTCTAAATTTCGACGTGCACAGTTGTCCAAGTACCATCTGTGCACGTGCACAGTTGTCCAAATGACAACTGTACACGTCGAAATTTAGACGTGCACAGATGGACTCCTGTGCACTTTAACGTGCACAGATGTCACTTTCCTAACTGTGCACGTGCACAGATGTCACTTGTACAACTGTGCACGTGCACAGATTTCCTTTGCCTAACTGTGCACGTGCACAGATGTCACTTGCCCAACTGTGCACGTGCACAGATGTCCCTTTCCCAACTGTGCACGTGCACAGATGTCACTTGCCCAACTGTGCACGTTTATGTCCTTACGTAATGGTTTATACGAGGGTGATCCTCTGTATCTATGTATAATAAATTTTTAACAGTTAAAATTATTAAATCCTGGTGGAATGGAGCGTATTAACTTTCTTAATGTTAGTTTGAAAATATTTCAAATATTATTTTTAAGAAATTATTCTTTTCAAATTATTAAAGATATATGAAAATCTCTCTTTGTTCGACCTGAATGCCTCCAATTTGCTGAATGCCTTGCTTTCTCTGAATTTCTTCAATTCTCTGAATTCCTGGAAATCTGTGAATTCTTCGAATTTTCTGAATTCTTTGAATTCTCTGAATTCCTTGAACTCTCTGAATTACTTAAATTCTCTGAATTTCTTGAATTCTCTTAACTTCTTGAATTCTCTGAATCCTTAAGTTTTCAGAATCCTTGAATTCTCTGAATTCCTTGAACTCTCTGAATTACTTAAATTCTGTGAATTCCTTGCATTCTCTGAATTTCTTGTATTCTCTGAATTCTCGGAATCCTCTGAATTATCTGAATCCTTGAATTCTGTGAATTCCTTGTATTCTCTGAATCCTTGAATTGACTGAATTCTTCGAATTTTCAGAATTCTCAGAATTCTTTGAATTTTCTGAATTCTTTGACTTCTCTGAATCCTTGAACTCTCTGAATTCCTTGAATTCTGTGAATTCTTCGGATTCTCTGAATTCTCTGAATTCCTTTAATTCTCTGAATTCCTTCAATTCGCTGAATGCCTCCAATTCGCTTAATGCCTTGCTTTCTCTGAATTCTTTGAATTCGTTCAATTTGTTGAATTCTCTGAATTCCTTGAATTTGTTGAATTCGTTGAATTCCTTGAATTCGCTGAATTTCTAGAATTCGCTGAATTTCTAGAGTTCGCTGAATTTCTAGAATTCGCGGAACGCATTTAAATTTGCTGAATGTCTAGAATTATCTGAATTCCTTGAATACTTGCAATTCCCTGAATTATCTGAATAACCTGAATTCTCTGAAATTCCTGAATTCTCTGCATTCCCTGGATTTGTTGAATTCTCTGAATTACTTAAGTTTGTTGAATTCCTTCAATTCGCTGAATGCCTCCAATTTGCTGGATGCCTTGCTTTCTCTGAATCCCTTGAATTCTGCGAATTCTTCGAACTTTCTGAATTCTTTAAATTCTCTGAATTCCTTGAACTCTCTGAATTACTTAAGTACAACCCTTACGTAAGGAGATAAACGTGAACAGTTGGGCAAGTGACATCCGTGCACGTGCACAGTTGGGCAAGTGACATCTGTGCACGTGCACAGTTGGACAAGGGGCATCTGTGCACGTGCACAGTTGGACAAGTGACATCTGTGCACGTGCACAGTTAGGAAAGTGACATCTGTGCACGGCAAAGTGCACAAGAGTCCATCTGTGCACGTCTAAATTTCGACGTGCACAGTTGTCCAAGTACCATCTGTGCACGTGCACAGTTGTCCAAATGACAACTGTACACGTCGAAATTTCGACGTGCACAGATGGGCTCCTGTGGTCATAGACGTGCACAGATGGACGTGCACAGTTGTCCGTCCGGCCATCGACGTGCACAGTTGGACACGTGCAAAGATGCTACGTGCAAAGTTGTCCGTCACCCATATTAACCAATTTATTTTCAATTATCTTCAAATATTTAAAATCTTACAAAATTCCTTGATTTTTTGAAATTCTTTTTAAATTATAGGAATATTATAAAATGTTTAGAATTTCTTTAAAATCTTTTGAAATCTGTCAAAATCACTCAACATCATCCCATAAAAATCCTTTAAAATCTTTCAAATTCTCTGAAGTCTCTTGAAATCATTAAAAATACTTTCAAACCTTTTAAATCCTACGACGATTCTTTGCAATCCCAGGAATTTTACTTCAATCTCTGAAAACTCTTGTGTCTGTCATAAAATGTTTGAAATTAAAATCCTTGGAAATTCTATGAATTCTCCTGAGAGCTGTTGAAATGGTTTGCAATATTTTCAATCCATTTGAATTTGTTGAAATCCTTTTAAACCTCTGGAAATATTTCAATTCATTAACATTTTTTGAACTCTTTCAAAAAAATTGGGCAGAACGGCTTTTAGGGCCGGTCTGCAACAATTTTATCGGGTCGTTTGGTAAATCCAAGTTGGCTTCTCAACGCTGATTTTTACGAATAGTAATAGCTCTTGATGTGTACAAAAATTTTCGATGCCGTCACTCCCAAGTCAATTGAATTTTAATACCGAAAAAACCTATTTCCTTTTGTTTGTAATTTCGTATGTTTTAACAAGGCCTCAGAAAATAATGAACATTAATTTCTTTACTCTACACTCTACACTCTACAGTGTCCTTCACTGAATTAAAATGTTTTCATTAAAATATTATATTATATTATATATATTATATTCTATTAAAATATTAAATATTATTACCAGGAGATTATTTACCCAAGTGGCTAGGTTTTGCTAATTTTTTCACTGTGAGAAATACAATTTTATTTTTGTTATTTAATATTGCGTAAGTGTTTCAACCTTTTTCAATGTTTGAGTACCTTGCAGCAGTTTTACGCACTAAATTTATACTAGATCAAATATAGCAGGTACAAAATATGTTAAAAAAATCTAAAAATATTCCATTCCATTGTATTACCCACCCGCATGTACCTTTCATTTTACATTAGGGGGAAAAATAAGCACTAAAAAAATCCATTTCTTATTGTGTGAAAGAAATATTGAAAAAAAAAAAATGAAATTAATATCTGTGGAACTTTGACTAAATGTTCTGGACAGTAAACAAAAGAATTGAAAATTAAGTCTTGGAGGCATTGAAAAAGAAGCGTTTATTTCACCCGCCTACCTAAGAATCGGGGTTATTGACGACCCGACGGCGGAAAGAGAGATTGAAGAGGGGGAAAACGAATCTCGGATTTTATTTTCATCCTTTTTGCATCGTCGACCAAGCTGCCACCCGCTCTTTCCACTCCACTCTTTTCTCTCTCAAACTGTCTCTTTTATCTACCATCTTCTTTCTTTTTTCACTACCACCGGTACCTCCTTCAATTCGTTTCGTCACATCGAGTCGTCACGGGTTCTGCAGCGAGTATAAAATATTTGCTTTGGTAATGAGGCCACGTCTGTAGTTGGAGAGGGGAGGTTTGAAGCGAAGAATTTAAAGAGCAAATAGAAAAGGAAGCTAAAGACGACGGAGAGTGAAAATTATCACTATACCTTTGGAAAAGGTTCGTCGCATCGGCTGCGGATTATAGCGATCTGCTTGAATGACTGATAGTCTCGATCCGATCTCATTCACTCTCTTCCAGATCCGTAACTAGCCCCTTTTGCGCCCGTGCGAGTAGATACTACCCCCCCCCCCCCCCACCCCCACCCCTCTCGAAGCAAACAGCGCCACAGACCAATATTTCAAAATTTTCAAGGTTACGAATGAAAGATATTGTAATATTTTTATTTCAAATTCCAAGTTTATCAACTTTGTAAGGTAATTTATTTCTGTATTTGTGCCGCCTTGCAGTCTACGCTTCGTGCGTGACGTCACGACCCTAGTTGCAGCTCTGCTCTTTTCCTCCCACCACTACTAGAAGCCCTTAGATAGAACTGGCTAGGGCACTTTTGGAAAAAATTCGACAAATAGTTCTACTCTTCTACAATTTCAACCAAACGAGCAATTTGCTTACGATGAAGTATAAATATACTATTCTTTTCTGTCAACAGATATTTTATCGGTGACTGATTCGTAATCTTATTTTGACTGTTCTGAACCATTTAGATTCTACGACTGAAAAATCGGTTGAAACAGAGTCATTACTTCAGTCATGCAGAAAAAAACAATAGATAAAGTTTACATCGATTCCAGCGTGAGGATATTCACTTAATTGTGAAATGATTCAAATCCTGTGGTCCCAAAATCTCTAAAAATCGGAATTAAAGATTTCAGATTCCAGATCTCTCACTGTGACCCAGAGGATTTTTTAAGATATCTCAAGTATTTTTTCGAGATTCGCGAAGATTTTTGAAGATTTGAAAGATTATTTGATTCTATATAGCGACTTTAAACAAAATTTCTGAAGTAAGTGGCTTCTCGGATTCCAGCTAAATGATTCGCTTGCACAAAAATTAACGCTGCTGGTTGAAATTCACCCGAATCCTGGGCAAGTTTTCATTTCTAACTTCACCGCAGTAATCTTTCGCATCATAATGGCTCCATTTTTATCTCAATTTTTATTTCAAAAGTAGCGAGAATTACGACGCCAGCACGATCTATCGTCGTTTGAGTTCAATAAACTGGAGAAAAATTCCCATTCCACGTAGGTCAGTTGCTTTTTACTAAACGTTGTAAAATAAGATGTGCTTATAAAATAGTCTAAGCTATTTCAGAGAAGATTTGTAAGCAACAACAATATTTTATATATATATATATATGACTATTATTTTACTTGACACAGTGCGAGCGTGACGTAAGGGATGACGTCACAATTATTCTCCTAACTTTGGTGAAATTGATCTGCAACACATTTTATCTACTGTTTTTTCCCTGAAATTGTTGATATTCATCAACTTAGTCATTTTGAATTATCTAGCCAGGTTATGAAAGTAAACTAAAAATACAAGTTTGACATATACAAAATAGAATGAGAAGGATATTCATAAATGAGTTACCAGTTACAAGTGCATGAAACTCACTTTCAGTTCCACTGGGAGCAGCTGCAATCAAAAAATTACACCGGCTTCCAGCAGAACCGCGGCATATCACACCTATGGCCACGTGTTACAACCGTGAGATGGGTGATTGCATGGCATGATCCATTTCGCAAGTTCCTTGGCATATTTTTGGCACGCGAGTATGGCTTTAAGGTTACGAACGATGTGCATTCGAGTGTGCAACGGAGACTGCTGTGTTCAGCAGGGCAGGGTCACGTCCAACGTCGTAAGAACAATGAAGCTGGTAATAAAGCACTCTTAGGGCCGCATTATGTATGTAGAGATACGGTGTTCCCGCGAATGAGGAACACCCAGATAGTATGTGTTCTAGGTCAGACATGCACAACTCGGGGAAATTCCCTTAGGGAACACATGTTCCGAGTCCCCTACTCTTTCTTCTAGAGAGCGGGAGAGGAGGTAGACGCGTGCGCTTTTTCCTGTCGAGTAGTTGTTGGCGGAATTGTTCAATCTCTGTTTACTTTACTTCGGCTTCTAGAAGTGAAGCATCTGAATGGGGCTTCGCACTTCCGTCACTTCTGATGTTGAAATTCAGGCCAAGGGTCTCGGTCACCTGCTCCGCGGCTTTGTAAATGAATGCTACTTTGCCTATCATCTCCTATTTCCTGACCATTTTCAAAAGAGGATCTCTGCTATTTGCAATGATGTAAGCTGTACTATGAACAATTCGGCTATGAAGACATTGGAGATTCAGAAGTCCGTCTCGACAGCGTAAGATGTATAATTGCGGAATGGAAGAATTGATATGCAAGCTCTTCTGCATACGCATGATCTTACAAGCATGTTAGTTGCATACACCTTGTTTGACGCCAAAGGATTTGAAGACCAAATCTGTCGAAGAATGTACTTGTATCTGCTTCGGGGAGACTCCTTCACCGATTTATATCCACAAGCTCAGGGTCCTCGAAAAGACCAGTAATCTTTCCTTTTTTCAGATCAATCTTGGCACACTTGTGTAATCCAAAGTCCATAGAAATCTCTCCTGTGCATCCCGTGACGATATTTAAAGCAAGTTGAAGTTTACTTGCACCAGAAGCATAGATCTTCAGGTCATCCATATGAAATACATGAATGACCTTATGCTCGCGATGATTAGCGTCGCAGCAGAGGTATCTGGGAGAATTGCGTAGTGCCAGAGCTAGAGACAGATGTTTGATACAAAAAGGCAAAGGGCTCATGGTAGCGCCCTGGAAGATAACCATTAGGAAGGTGAAATTGTTAGTTGTCACACAATAATTTCCACATGAGATAGTAAACCTAGTTTACCAAAGAGACATCTATCACTCTATGCATCTCACTATTTATGGATGAACCTTCAAGCTTTTCAACAGATATATAATAAGTCTGTGAGAGGTTGAATCAAAAGCTTCCTGGTAGTCAACACAGGCCGTCGACAGGTAACGCTGGTGGACCACTACGTCTTTGCAGACACACCTGTCAATTAGCAGGTTATCTCGGCAGCCTGCTACACCTTTTTTGTTCGTACATCACTCTCCACGCAGGCTCAATTCTTTGAACAATCAGACAAGTTATTGACCTGTAGTTTCCGGCATTGGACAAGTCGTCTTTTCTGCGGAGAAATTCTTCGTGCCCCTAAGTCAGGGGTCTCCACAATTCACAGGTGCAGCGTGACCCAGGATCGCACGACCTTTTCAAGATCTACCATTTTTCTTCGAAGGAAAACTGAGAGAAAACTCATGACCTCTAGGAAAAAATCCCTGTTGGAAGGGCTCAGTTCTGAAATTTAAACATGGAAAACCCTTTTTTTTTAAAGGGTTCCAAGCGGCTCGAGTCAGGTAAAAGATTTTGACAGTTCTGGGTCACAGCTTGGTAGATTGGACCTACTGGCCTGGGATCCTAAGTAGATACAGGATCTACATTTGGAGACCCCTGCCCTAAGTGCTTACATCATCACTCCGGCAGAGATTGATTATCATTCCTCCTCAGATGTGATGAAGTTGTCGCAAAGCTCCTTTAAGAAGATGATACTCTTAGTGTTTTTCTATAATTTCAGTGTTAGAATCTTGTATAGCTCTCTCCAAAAAATCTCTACCTCGTCAGGCTCAGGTCGACTTTTCACAGATACAGGGAGATCGCTAAAGCGGAGCGATGGGTTAGTGAGAAACTGTTGATTCTCTCTGACCCACATCTTTCTCTTCTCTATTCTCCTTTTCGCGTCGAATAACACCTGTATTTTGTCAACAATGTGCTGCTTGATTGTCAGCAGCTTGGATTTGTCCAGAGTGTGTACGTAGATTCACAGTTCATGGGCGAACTGTAGGATCCTTTCCGTGAAAGAACTACCAGATGTTATGCAGTCACGTACGTACTGAATGCGGGACGCATTTTTTCTTGTCCATTCAATTTTTTTGTTCAGTTGATGCAAGAGTCTTTTGGTCTCTTGATCCACGTCTCACAACCTTGAGATGGGTGGTCACACGGCACGACGAAATCACAACGAGAGGCCGGCGAAACCCTTGTGGGTCTTGAGGACACGAAGCGACCCAAGGATGACAGCGTTCTGCATCCATATCGCAAGTGCCTTGGAATATTTTTGGCACGCGGGTATGGCTTTACGGTTACGAACCAGTGATAGTTTCGCACCTCCGAGAACACCAATCACAAGGACAATTACTCGCACCGAATACTTTGGGTACAGTCGTTGCAGCTCTCGCTTAAGGTCTTGATACCTGTCCTCCTTTCCTTTCTCCTTTGCAGTGATGATGTATTCGGACGGAGCCGGGAATTCGATCACGAATATAGTTCGTTTCTCCAAGTCTTGGAGAACAATGTCAGGTCACGAGTGAGCAACGGAGACTGCTGCCCGAGAATCGTAGTTCCAGAAAATTTGGCACTTCTCGCTTCGGACAACTGACTCTATATCCCTTTGAGCGTTCGGCAGGGTAGGGTCGCGACCAACACCGTTCGAGCGACAAAGATGGTAATAAAGTACTCTTAGGCCCGCATTATGTCTATAGATATACGTCGTTCCTGCGCGGGTCGGACACCCCGGTAGTATGTGTTCTAGGTCCTCAGAGTGTGCATGACACGCTCTGCACCTCTCACTGGGAACTTCTTGACACGAAATGCGCTCACGGTATGCTAAGGTGGAAATGACACGGTCCTGTCATGCAAAAATAAAATCCTGTGTACTTGAATTGAGCCCTGATGATTTGAAGAAAGCCAAAGTTTGCTCCTTCGACAAGGACTGTTTTTCTACATTTCTGTGAAAGTTTCCATGCATATGCTTGTCGAGTAGCTGTTGGTGAAATTTTCCAACCTCTGCTTTCTTTACTTCGGCTTTTAGACATGAAGCATCTAGATGGAGTAATGCACTTTCCTCACTTCTGATGTTAAAATTCAAGCCAAGGGTCTCGGCCGCTCACCCCGCGGCTTTGTCAAGGAACGCTCCTTCGCCAATAATTTCGTCATTCCTGAACATCTTTATGAGAGGATCTCTGCCATTAGCAACGATGTAAGCTGTACTTAGAACAATTCGGTTGTGAAAACACTGGAGATTCAGAAGTCCGTGTCCGCCTTGATGGCGTGAAATGTATAATCGCGGAACTGACGAATTGATATGCAAGCCTTTATGCATATGCATGATCTTACGTGTGGTGACATCAAGGGCCTTAAGCTCGTTCTTCGTCCATTGAACCACCCCGAACGAGTAGAGTAGAACCGGGACGGCAAGCATGCTAGTCACAGATACCTTGTTCAACGCCGACAGATTGGAAGACCAAATCTGTTGAAGAAGATGCTTGTATCTGCTTCGGACAGACTCCTTCACTGATGTGACGTCCTGAATGCGGCTTTGAGGCACGCCCAGGTATGTATAGGTCTCTCCAGTATTAAGATGTCTGATAACACTTATATCCACAAGCTCAGGGTCCTTGGGAGCGCCAGTAATCTTTCCTTTCTTCAAATGAATTTTGGCACACTTTTCAAAAACAAAGTCCATTCCAATCTCTCCTGTGTAGTTTTTGACGATATGTATAGCAGATTAAAATTTGCTTTTACCAGAGGCATATATTTTCAGGCCATCCATATAAAATACATGAGTGACCTTATGCTCGCGCTGATTAGTCTCACCAAAGAGGTATCCAGGAGAATTCCGTAATGCGAGAGATAGATGCAGAAGTTTGATGCAAAAAAGCAAAGGGCTCATGGTATCACCTTGAAAGACGCCCCTCTGGAAGGTGACGTTGTTCGTTATCAGACGATAATTTCTAGATGAGATAGTAAATCTAGTTTTCCAAAGAGTCATCAATCTCTCTATGTATCTCACTATGTGCGGATGTACCTTCAAGCTTTCTAGCAGACAGATGATAAGTCTATGAGAGGTTGAATCGAAAGCTTTCCGATAGTCAATCCAGGCCATTTACCGGACGCGCTGATCGGCTGTAGCGTCTTTACGGACACACCTGTCAATCAGCAGGTTCTCTCGACAGCCTGCTACACCTTTTTGCGAGACACGTTCGTACATCTTTCGCCATACAGACTCAATTCGTCGAGCAATCCTGTTGTTTAGGATAACTGTGAAGATCTTATACAGTGTGTTCAAACAAGTTATTGGCCTGTAATTCTCTGGGTTAGACAAATTGCCTTTTTTCGGCAGGACTGTAATGCGTCCTAATACCAGACACTGCGGAATGGGCGTCTCCGACTTTAAATATGAGGTGAATATGCGGTCCAAATGTTGGTGTACAAAAGTAAACTTCTTCCACCATAAGTTCTCGATACAATCTGGTCCAGCAGCGGAAAAGTTCTTCGTGCCTCTAAGTGCTTTCTTCACCTCTTCGGCAGTGACTGTTGGACATTTCTCCTCAGATTTCATGAGGATGTCGCAAAACTCCTTGAAGCGGATGATATTGATATTGTTGATTCTCCCTGATCCATCTCTCCCTCTTCCGTATTCTTCTCCTTGCGTCAGATAACACCCGTATTTTGTCAACAACATGCTGCTTGATTGTCAGCAGCTTTGACTTGTATAGTGTGTGATTCAAGATCCTTAGTTCTTGGGCGAACTTTCGAACCCTTTCCGTAAACGGTCTACCAGATGTTATGTAGTCAATCACACATTGAACACGGGACGCATTCTGTCTTGCCCATCCAATTTTCTTGTTCAGTTGATGCAAGCGTCTTTTGGTCTTTTGATCCATCGTCGGTTTTAGCCTTCGATTTGAATCAGCCAAAGTTCTCGCAGCACCATAAACTGAGCAATTGATAGTCCAGAGGTCGGACTCTTGCGAGATGTCTCCACGAAGGGAGGCATCCATTTCGGCCAGATCTTGGGGCTTAAGAGGAACTTGCATGTTGATGTTCCTCCTTGTACTGAAATTGCAACCATCTTTCAGAAGGTGCCTGCTTTCTGCGATTGGTCTTAATGTCGCTTCATCTTCGTCTGCAGCTTGATCGAGCAGCGGTTGGGAAAGCGCTCCGCGTACATATCCATTTTTCCGGAGGTAGGCGGCTTGATGTCGCAAAGACTGATGCGAAACGTGCTGAAGCTCTGGATCTTTCTGGCACCACATACTGTGCATACGCGCCATAAAGTATCCGCGAACAGGGATTCTTAAGTTGATCCTTTCACTCAATGTGGGCGTTTCGCCGGTTCGTCGTCGTGTTTCCATCTAAATTATTTTCAGCACCCCGAACTCTAGGATGATCGCCATTGTTTGCCGACCCATTGTCGGGTGCTCTGCGCGTTCTATCGTTTTGAACCGCGTCTACAACATTTTGGTATCTTGGTGGTTTTATTGTTGTTCCCACGAGCAGCTAGGGAAAGGGTTCGTTCATCCTTGTAGAGCCCCGCGTGCAAGGATAAGGTTGATACTCTGAAAGGTCGCCCGGTATCCCAGGGGGCCCTTCCGATTCCTTTGGAATAGAACCGAACGGTTCATAACCAAGCCATCGAACGCGTCCTCGGGTTGCTGATAGAGGGTCCGTGTGCCAAGGGTTTCTGCTAAATATGGTTACAGTAATTAATAAGCAGTCGCGGACAATTGTCCATGGATGGTCCCGAAGGAAAAACCCCTAAGCGAAGGCGTAAGAACTATATCGAAAGCTGAATGGCAGCTGGGTGAGGTGTCTTTAACGGCGACGCTGGGATACCCGGCGACCTCTCAGAGTATATATATTAGGGTGACCAGAAAAAGAAACACTTTTAAGTTTCTTAGGAGTGAAGGGTAAATAACGGTAGTTTATGCGGTTGTAGAAGCCAGATTTTTTAAAAATTTTAAACCATATTTAGAGGTGGCCCAGCGTTTTTGAAAGTTGTCATTGCAAAAGCTGACAATTTCGATAAGTGTAGAGCCGATTGTAAAAGTGCAACCCCAGCTCTTTTTCATCGATGTGAATTTATAACAGGATTAGTTAGCGTCCCCTGAATTATTATTTCTGGAAAAGGGAAATATGACTAAAAAAAACTTGCCCCGAAAATTAAACAGCTTAAGTCGTAGACCTGTCAAATTTCAAAAATTTACTCAGATTGGTTTTCATTATTGCAGGCTTATTTATATTCTTCCTAATATGCTTTTTCAGAAAATGGTATCTTCAACCTTCAAGGACAATATTCTTAAAATTTCAGTGAAAGGTATAACTTATCAGAGCCGTTGTTAGTCTTTGAAAACAGTGAAAATGGCACTTTTCAAGCAATCGTAATTAATGCTTTTTATGAATTTTTAGTTGAAGAAATGTTTTTACGCGGATTCTGAGAACCTCAAGAACGACATATTAAAAGTTTAAATTGAAAAGTGGATAACTTCGTGGTTAAAATCTTAGATGAAAAGGAAGTTGAGTTTACCCATGTTAATTACATAAAAACTTCAAAGGCGATGGGGCACCTCTAAACATTGTTTAAAATTTAAGAAAAAATCTGGCTTCTACAATCGCCTAAACTACCATTATTTGCCCTTCACTCCTGAGAAACTCAAAAGCGTTTTTTTCTGGTCACCCTAATATATATATAGTTAAAAGTTTGTCATAAGGAGAACCGCAGGATTTCTCCGGGAGCGGGTACTAATCTCAAAAATTGCACCCCCTCCCAGCGAAATCGCGGTAAAATTTCAGCTGTAATCACGTCTCACGACCGTGAGATAGGTGGTTACAGTCTGCGATGAATTCAATACGACGATCCGGCAAAAGTCTCGTGCACCCTGAGGACACAGAGCGACCCAAGGACGACAGCCTTCTGCATTTTCCCCGCAAGTGTCTCAGCATTTTGCTGACACACAGGGATGCTTTTCAGGCTATTAACCAGTGAAACTTTGGCACCTCCAAGAGCGCCAATGATTGAGACGATGATTAGCTCAATAAAATATTCGGGGTATAATCGTCGCAACTAACTCATAAGATCTTTATACCACTCTTTCCTTTCTTTCTCCTTGGCTGTAACGTTTTTGTAAGCTGGTGCCGAAAATTCGATAACGAACATGGTTCGTTTCTCAAAGTCAAGGAGAACTATGTCAGGCTTCGAGTGCGCAACAGAAACAATTGTCAAGAATATGAAGTTCCAGTATATATGGCACTTTTCATTTTCGACAATTGACTCTATTTCCCTATGAGCGTTTAACGGAACGCTATTTGGGCCAATTCCGTAAGAGTGACAGAGATGGTAATAAAGCACTCTTAGTGCTGCATTGTGCCTTTGGATGTAGGTCGCTCCCACAGGAGTTGGACAACTAGATAATATGTGTCCTAGATGCTCGGAGTGTGCATGACACGCTCTGCAGCTATCATCGGGAATATCTTGGCTCAAAATGTGGCGACGGTATGCCAGAGTGGAAATGACACCGTCTTGACATACTAAAATGAGACCCTCCGTGCCCGACTTCAATCCGGATGATTTAAGGAAGGCATACGTTAGCTCATACGACATCGACTAATCCTCCACAATTTTTTGGAAGATGCCGTGCATCCTGTTGTTGAGGAGTTCTTCGCCTAAGTTTTTCTCCTGTGCTTTCTTGATCCGGTTCTTCAGAAGTGAGTATTCGAGATGGATAAGATTTGAGCAATTTTGCTCACCCCTTGTATTTAAGTCAAGCCGGAGTGTCTCAGCAGCCTCCTCCACCGTTTTGTACAGAAGCGCCCCTTTCCCCGCTTCTTCATGTTTCCTGACCATTTTAAGAAGAGGGTCTTGTCCATTTGCAACTGTATGTGCTGTACCCAGAATAATCCTGTTGTGAAGACATTCAAGATTCAGTATTCCGCGACTACCTAGGCGGCGTGAGATGTAAAGTCGCGGAACAGGAGACTTAAGGTGCATGCTTTTGTTTATGTGCAAAACCTTTCGCGTCCCGATATCAAGGGATCTGAGCTCGTCCTTCGTCCACGGAACCACTCCAAATGAATAGAGTACTACCGGGACGGCAAGCATGTTCGCTGCAGATACTTTTTTCTTAGACGACAATTCGGAAGACCAAATCTTCCGAATGAGACGTTTGTATCTGTTTCGGAGAGTATCCTTTATAGATGTCACGTCCTGAATGCGGCTCTGTTGCACGCCCAGCTATGTATAGGTCTCTTCAGCGCTAAGGTGTCGTATAGCGCTTCTGTCGACAAGCTCAGGGTCTTCGGGGATGCCACTAAGTTTTCCTTTCTTCAAATTAACCGTGGCGCATTTCTCTAACCCGAACTCCATTCCCATCTCCTGAGTGTATCCTTTATTACGGAGGTGATACCGAGGAGGGAAATTAGGAGGCGGAAAAGCCGAGAAGAAAGTAAAATGCATTGAGACAAATAAGTAATGTACAATAGGCCATTTACTGCCACTTACATTTTGTAGGCGACTGTCAGCCCGTGGCGGGTGCCGGCGGGCGAGAGTTTCCTCGTAGAGGTTTAACTTGCAGGTGGCTATCGAAGGTGGCCCGAACGGGAACGTGGTGGTGGCAGGAGATTTCCCTCGAAGTAGACTGAGGAACCGCTGTGCTGTTCCTCGGGACTTGGGGTCCTCTCGGGGGATTCCGTTCCGTCTCGTGTGCGGCCCGGCAACCCTTTCGTGCAGGGTCGTACCGAGGCCCGCGTTATGGTAACAATTCTGTTAAACCTTTGGAAATGTATAGAGTTTGTTGTAGTTTTTCTTTATTTCTTGCATAGATCTTGAGATCGTCCATGTAAAATACATTAGTGACCTAATACTTCAGATCTCCAGGTTTGCCACAGAGGTACCCTTTGGAATGACGAAATGCGAGAGACAGTGGCAATAATGTGAGGCAAAAGAGAATAGGGTTCATGGTGTCGCCCTGAAACACACACGTTTTTCCAAAGCGGCATTAATCTCTCTATGCACCTCACGATGTGTGGATGAACTTTCAAGCTTTCAAACAGACAGATGATGGGCTGAGAGTAAAAGCGGTGCAAAATAAGTTGCAGAAGAGAAGCGGTTTCAGTTTTCGTGTCAACGCAAAGAAGACTTGAAAAAAGAATGGGAGTGGAAACGGAATGAATAATCGTCAGAGTAGAAGCGAACTGAAATTATTCCGCGGGGAAAAACGGTTTCGGACTTCAACCCGCTTTGGCTCCCAGTTTGAACTCAACCCGCTTTTACTCACAGTCCAAACCCATGCAGAACATGGGAATTTTCGGCCCCCACCACTTTCCCATCTGGGAGCGACACACGCAAACGTAGCGTGTCGGTGAGTCGGCTCTGTTACATGCTGTGTAGGCCAGCTTCGTGTAAAGCCGAAAATGCACGAGCACGAACCCGAGCTCTCCCCCGCTTCATGAATGACGATCAAGCTGCTCTTGCCTCTTCAAATTTATTCCGCCTATAAACTATGATATTTTTTGTATTCCCAAATGAAAAATAGTATTTTATCCTTCACAAATGCATTTTTCCAGATCAATCTCAATAAAGTTGTTGACATCGTAGTAATTCATTCGAATAAAAAACAAATTAAGATAGATTAAAATGGTTCACCATTACAAACGCGAATACGTTCAAAAGTGGATTGAAATTTATTTCAAGTTTCCGCTTTTTTGGGAGCTTAGATACAATCTAAGTTTTTCCCTACATTATAATTATATTATTTGTAATTATATATTATGTATCATTATATGTGAACGTCCATGGGAAAACGTACCTTATCTTCCCGGAGCAAAATGCTCAGGAGAGCCGAAAATCGGTGAAAGGGTCGACAATCGACTTTTTCGGGTTATTATCGATTCTAATCGAAAATTTACCGTGGTTCCTAAATCGATAGGCCGTTTTTATGCATCGATAGCTTAAAGCTTCGGAAAATCGCAAAAACTGAAGCAAGGTCAACCTACAAGAAAACGCACCTTATATTCCCGACGCACAGTGGGGCAAAGAAAACGTCCGTGGTCAAATTGATTTTTGCAAGACAATTATTATCCAATTTTGACTTTTTTTTCCACGGAAGCTAATAAAATTTCGCATCGAACTGTCACTGGCCGATTTTTAAATTTTTGTTTACTTTTTTTATTTATTTAATAACAAAAATGAAAAAAAAGAATTTTTACTTTTGAAGTATACCGGTTTTTAACAAATGCTTTCATTCAATCAAAAATACCTAGAAAAGTGAAATCAACTATCCAAAAAAGATGTCCAATAGCAATGCGAATCTCAAAAAATTGATTGAATTTGTTAAAAACAAATAAGTTAATGAAAATGGTTTCGTGAGGATTGGCGACGATTCGTCACTTGATTCGTACTACATTTGAACAATTTATGGACAAAAATAGTTTCTGAGTTGAATTCATAAAAGTTAATAGATAATTTGTTATTTTAAAAGCAATTTTTATAAACAAATATCAATATCATGTATTTTTGATAGAAAAAATAAACATTTTTCTATGGAATCGATCATATATTACTTGGAAATAAAACCTAAGTATCATATTTGGTCAAAAATAAAAGTTAACAATTGTTTAAACTACCTTAATTAACAAATGCACTATTTGGCTATTTTTGCAGATCCAAACATGATTTTTTCGATGTACTTAACTGTAAATAACTAACTTCCAAATTTCTAAGAACAGTTTGATGACAGTAAACAATTTATTATTGTAAGCAATAATTGTTTAAACAAATTTCTATCATTTTATATAACTATATATAAAATACCGCTTTTTTCACGGAGTTAACATCCAGTTATTTAGCAATGATTTTTTGCTATGAATCGGTAACATTTGATAGTTGTTTAACCAAACTTAATTAACAAATGCATTATTCGGCTATTTTTCAGCATTTAAACTTGTTTTTTTTTGTGTAATAAACTGTTAATAACACATTTTTAAACTTTTTTTGATAGTTCGATAACGATCTTAGAATTACTTTGATTTCATAAGAATATCCCCCCGTGTGAAATATTTGCAAAAATCTTATTTTATATACCGCGTAAGGCTACGTTAATTAAATTGTTGATAAAAATAAAAGTAGTGGATCGTTATCGAACTATTGAAAAAAGTTAAAAAATGTGCTATTAACAGTTGATTACATAAAAAACCAAGTTTACATGCTGAAAAATAACCAAATAATGCATTTTTTAATTAAGTTTGGTTAAACAATTATCAGATGTTATCGATTCATAGCAAAGAATCATTGTTAAATAACTGGCTGTTAATTCCATGAAAAAAGCGGTATTGTATTGATAAATACAAAACTAGCTGTGAATTCGATCTCGAGTGTTTCCACTTTATTTGTATTTATATTTTTGCAACACCCACCTCGAAAGTACTCCGTTCCATGTAACTAGATTATACGCGAAGTGACTCATTCCGGATAACAATGCGGGAATAATATTGGCGCATGCGCCGTTCGATTCTGATCTACTTTCCACATTGGCGGAATGTACGCGCATGCGCACTTTGCAGATAAGCAACTTTCCGCATCGCGACAATTCGGGGGCAACGTAGCAATTAAATTAAATTTAATTAGCTCAGTGTTTTAATGATTGAAGTTTTGTTTTCAGGGTTTCGTAGCCCCCCCCCCCCCGGGGGGGGGGGGGGCAAAAGAGCATAGATGCCAACATTTTTTTTCCAACAAATTTTTTTTTCAAAATTTTTTTTTTTATACATTTTTTTCAAAATTTTTTTTTACTAATGTTTTTTTTCTCAAAATTTTTTTTTCACAAAAATTTTTTTCAAAATTTTTGTTCACAACATTTTTTTTCAAAAATTTTTTTTCCATCAACTTTTTCTTTCAAACTTTTTCTTTACAAAATTTTTTTTTCCAACATTTTTTTTCACATTTTTTCTCAAAATTTTTTTTCACAACATTTTTTTTTCAACAATATAAAATTAGTATTTTTCGTTACCACCTTATAACAACTTTCTCGGAAGGTTGTTGCAAAAAATAGCGTGTGATACACGTGCGCACAGGCAATTGCTGACTCGTGTAATTTCAGCATTCGCCTTCAGCTCTTCGCACTCGTCCTCGTTTTCGCACTCGTCCTCGTTTTCGCACTCGCTTCGCTCGTGCGCTAACCTCCGACTCGTGCTTCGAGCCTCCGGCTCATGCTGACAAATTTACACTCGTTGGCAATCGCCTATTTTGCGCACTTGTATCACAAATAGCTATTACATGGTACTTTGATTTTTTAAATAATAGACAAACTAAAGTTTTCATTTTGGTCAATTTAAGGATGGAAATTTAAAAAAAAATATAAAATTACAAATTAATACAAAAAAGTTTTAAAATACAATGACAAATCAGACAACTTAAGTTTTGTATTTAAAATGGTAATTTTGATCTGGAAAAGGGAAAGGGGAAATTCTGACAAATTCAAATCAGACAAATTAAAAAGAGGAAGCATTTGTGATTTTGTAAATAATAGAAAAACTACAGTTTTCATTTTGATCAGTTTAGGAATAGAAATTTACAAAAATTACAAAATCACAAAATAATACAACAAATTTTTAAATACAATAACGAACCAGAAAAATCAAATTTTGTATTTAAAATTGTAATTTTTCTAATTTGGAAAAGGGAAGGTGGAAATTCTGTCGCACCCTATCCCTTTCCTAGCTTTACGCTAAATTGATTTAAGTTACCAGTTAAGTTTTCAATTTAAAAAATTAACTTTCAACCAATAGGTTGAAAAAGACACAAGATACACTAAGAATAAAATACACAACACACTTATTAATTTAAAAGTAAATAGTTATTAACTAGATTATTTTTAGGCATAAAAAAGTTGGTGACTATCAGAATACTATTACAATCCCTATCAGTCTCTGTCAGAATTATTTTATTTGAATGGTAAAAACTTCTTTTCTGTTCATACATCAAATTTGATCTATGTTCATGAAGAAAGTTGTTCTGTTTAAAATAGATGTTTCAAATATTGCGAATGAGCAAAACTTCCTTACTCTTCAGTTAAGTGTATTAATTTTATAGGTCAATCGATTTGCATCAAATCAAGGAGTCTTTTCCGTTATTGCATCAATTTTGAATTATGTTAATGTAAGAAATTTTACTATAAAAAACCGTTTTTTCAAATATAATGCATTACCATAGCTTCCTTACACTTTGATGAAATGTATTAATATTGAAGGTCAATCGATTCGTCTCAAACCGTAGAATCTTTTTTATTCTTGCATCAACTCTGAATTATGTTAATGAAAGAAGTTTTACTATGAGAAACCGTTTTTTCAAATATTATGCATTACCATAGCTTTCTTACTTTTCAATAAAATGTATCAATAATATAGGTCAATCGATTCGCCTCAAACCAAGGAATCTTTTTTATTCTTGCATCAACTTTGAATTATGAGAATGAAAAAAAAAATTTTACTATGAAAATCTATTTCAAATATAACATAAATGACAATAACTTTCTTACTCCTTGATACAATGTGTTAATGTTATAGGTCAATCGATTCGTCTCGAACCAAGGAATCTTTTTTATTGTTGCATGAACTTTGAATGATGTTAATGAAAAAAGTTTTACTATAAAAAGCTGATTTTTCCAATATTATTAAGTGCTAAAAGAAAATCCAATAAATATTTTTCTCGAAATCCTGCGGTCACTTTCAAGATATTAGTTTTGAAAATAAGCCCTCCAAATTTCATCACATCATCTGCAATCGTTTTCAAGTTATCGTGTCCACAAAAAAGCGTGACATCCACACACATACACATCTACACACACATCCGGACAATTGCTTAGAACATTGTATTAGACATTTTTAGATGAATTTGTACCTGCAGAAATAGTCAAAAGTGCATTTGTTAATTAAGGTACTTTAAACAACTATTAATTTTCATTTTTTGGCCAAATATTATACTTATGTTTTATCTCCAAGTAATATGTGATCGATTCCATATTGAAAAAACTTTATTTACTCCATCAGAAATACCTGATATGGATATTTGTTTATAAAAATTGCTTTTAAAATAACAAATGATTTATTAACTTTTATTAATTCAACTAGAATACTCTTTTTGTGCATAAACTGTTCAAATTTAGTGCGAGTCAAGTGACGTATCGCCGCCAATCATCACGAAACCATTCTCATTCACTTATTTGTTTATAACAAATTCAATAAATTTTTAACATTTGCATTGCTATTAGACTATTTGGTTGAAAGTTCATGTATTTTGTTTTAAATTAAGCTGTTTTGCTGAAAAAATGTTTTTTTGTTGTTGTAAATTTATTTTTTAAACTGATGATGTAAACGTTTTTCGTCGATAATTTATCTATTTTGTTTACAATTTGTTTTTTTTTGTTGTTTAAAAATTGATTTTTGAAATTTTATATTCCTGTTTTCGGTAGAAAATTATTGGTTTGAAAATTAAATTATTTGTTTGCAAATTCAATGTTTTGCTTCAAGATTTAAATATTTTGTTAAAACTTTGTTTTTTTTGGGGGGTAATAGTTATTTATTTTATTGAAAATATAAGTATTTTATTTTTGGTTGAAACTTTATCTTTTTTGTTGAAAAATCAACTAAATCAACTACGTGGTTGAAAATTCATCTTTTTTGGAAGAATATTAGTATTTTTGTTGATAAATTCATTTCTTTGATTGAAAATTTCACTATTTTATTGTAAATTCGATTGCTTTTTTCATTCAAAATTGATTTTTCGCACCGAAAAGTAACTGTTCCATTTTTGGTTAAAAATTTATATCTTCCAGTTGAAAGTTCATTTCTTCCTTTGAAAATTAAACTATTTTGTCGGAAATTATATTTTTTATTTCATTGCAACTATTTCATTTTTGGTTGAATACTTATTGCTTTAGCTTAAAATTCGTTTCAAAAGTTAAAAAATGAACAATTATCTTGGAAAGTTTTTTTTTTTCTTGAAAAATTATCTTGTTAGTTGAAAATTCATCTTCTTTGGTAGCAAGTTATCATTCTTGTTTGAAAGTTCATCTATTTTAGCTAAAAATTCATTTCTTTGGTTAAATATTCTTGTTTGGGTGGTGTGTGGGGGTTAAAAATGAATTTTTTTCAACTGCAAACTTAAGCATAAACTAAAATTTTCAGTTAAAAAATGTATTTTGTTTATTTATTTCTTATGTTGGAAGCTTAACTATTTTCTTGAAAATTTGTTTTTTATCTGTTAAAAAATAATTTTTTACTATAAATATGACTAAGATAATTATGCCACACAAAACTTGAAACATTTTAGGCCGTGAAATCTTGTCTCCTGTATATATATATATAGTCATCCGGAATTCTAAAACCGGAGTAAATTTGAAGAGGCAAGTCTTGCCTCTTCAAATTCCAAATTTACTTAAATGCTCTTGCCTGGCAAGAGCATTTAAAATTTTATAATTGATTTAATTGAATTCCAATTAAATTAATTAATTAATTCAATTTGAATTCAATTTTATAATTAATTTAATTCATTAATAATTCAATTAATTAAATTAATTAATTAATTTTATTTTATAATTTAAAATTTTATTTTCATTAATTCTATACATTAAATTAAAAATGATAATTATTTATTATCATTTAATCTTTGCAATATTCGAAATGAATGAAAAAATAAAACATAAATAATAAAAAATGAAATCACTTGAAAGTGATGAATATTATTAATCTAATCTTAAAATCCCATATACGTTCCTGAAAGACATAATAAAAAATATTTCGGGACTTCCTTACATGCATGGGTATGTCAGGTGTCATTCGTGAAAACAAAAATTAACCCAAACCTCCTAATAACCCACGAAACTGAATCGTGAAGTCGGGCGAGCTCGGCTGGGCCCGAGCCACAAGTTCGTGCTCGTGAATTTTCGGCTTTACACGAAGCTGGTCTACGCAGCATGTAACAGAGCTGACTCACCGACACGCTACGTTTGCATGTGTTGCTCCCTGATGGGAAAGTGGTGGGGGCCGAAAAACCCCACGTTCTGAAGATACTGTTTCCATGAGACTACAGGGAAAAACGGCTTGAGTTTCGGCCGCGAGGAGAAACGGTTTAGGCGTCTAAGCCGTTTCTGCCCTCAACGTATTTCAATCCGCTTTCCCTCTGGCGCTCATTCAAACCGTTGTTACGCTGAAGCTTTTCAAATTCGCTTTCGCTCCTCTACTAATTCCACACCGCTTTTACTCTCGGCCCGTCAGATGATAAGTCTATGGGACGTTGAATCGAAAGCTTTCCGTTAATCAGTTTAGGCCATCGATAGGAATCGCTGATAGGATGCTACGTCTTTACAAACACATCTATCGATGAGCAGGTTCTCCCGAAATCGAGCTACGCCTTTCTTTGAGCCGCTTTATTCATACATCTCTCGCCGCACTGGTCTAATTGTCCAAAGAAGCCTATCATTTAGGATAGCTGTAAAGATCTTATACAGTGTGTTCAGACAAGTTATTGGCCTGTAATTCTTAGGGTCAGCTAAGGTGCCCGTTTTCGGCAGGAGCACTGTGCGCCCTTCCACCAACCACTCTGGAATAGGCTCTTCCGACTTTAGATATAAGGTGAAAATTCGGGACAGTTGCTGGTGGGTTGAAGGAAACTTCTTCCACCAGAAGGTCTTGGTACCATCTGGACCGGGAGCGGAATAGTTCCTCATGCCTCTTAATACGTTTTTTACCTCCTCGGTAGTGATAGGTGAGCATTCCTCCTCAGCTGTTATGAGGGAATTGCACAGCTCCTTGAAGCTATTGATGTTTCTTGAGTCTTCTTGAAGTGAATGTTGGACCTCGTAGACTTCTCTCCAAAATGCTTCGACCTCTTCTGGTTTTGTCGGATGGTCGACAGTAACTGGTGGGTCTTGAAAGATTCGAGATGGGTCAGACTAAAATGGTTGATTTTCTCTCACCCACCTCTCCCTCCGCTCTTGACTTCTCTTAGCGTTAGATGGTACTCGTATTCTGTTAACAATATGCTGCCTGATGGTCAGTAGCTTTGACTTGTTGATTGTGTGGTGACGGATCCGCAGTTCGCGCGCGAACATTCGAACCTTGGCAGTGAAAGTCAGGTCAGATGTTATGTAGTCAATCACACACTGAATGCGGAACGCTTACTGTCTTGCCCAGCCTATCTTTATGCTGAGTTGATGTATTCGTCTTTTGGTCCTATGATCAACCGTTGACTTAGTTTTACGGTTTGCATCTGCCAAAGTTCTCGCTGCACTGTATACACCACAATTGATATTCCAGAGGTCGGATTCTTCGGAAAAATCTTCACGAAGCTCATCATCCAGTTCAGTCAGATCTTTGGTCTTGGGAGAAACCTGAATGTTGATGTTTCTCCGAGTCCTGAAGCATCGTTCTTCGTCTATTGAATGCCTGTTTGCGATTGGTCTCAGTGTTGCCACTCTTTCTCTGTTGCCGGCTTGTTCTGGCTGCGGTAGAGTAGGCGCTCCGCTTACACAGCCCCTTTTTCGGAGTTGTTCGGCATGGTTTCGCAGACGTTGACGCGAAAAGTTCGAGAGCTCTGAGTGTTTCTTGCACCACAGAATCTGCAGTCGTGTAGGTCGTCATTGAGTCGATCCGTCCACCCAAAATTATTAAGATTCCGCCGCTTCATCGCATTGACTCCGTCTTGATTGGCTCCCCCAACTCTAGGGTAGTCGGCATTGTCGTCCGACCCATTGTCGGGAGCCCTGCGCAGTCGATTGTTTTGAACCGCACTTACTACAGCTATGTTTGATGATGTCATTGTTGTTCCCATGAGCAGCTAGGGAAAGAGTTCGTCCATCCTTGTAGAGCCTTGCGTGCAAGGATAAGGCTGATACTCTGAGAGGTCGCCCGGTATCTCAGGTCACCGTTTGAGACACCTGACCCAGGTGTCATTCAGCTTTCGGCACGGTTCTAACGCCTTCGCTTAGGGGTTATTCCTTCGGGACCATCCCTGGACAATTGTCCGTGACTGCTTATTCATTATTATAACCATATTCAGCAGAAACCCTTGGTACAGGGACCCTCTATCAGCAAGCCGAGGACGCGTTCGGTAGCTTTGTCATAGGCCCTTCGGTTTGATTCCCAAGGAACCAAAACTGTATATATGTTTCCTGGTAAAAAATGTTCAGTGAAAAAGTTTTCTTTGTACAAAAGTATGTCTCCCTTTCCCATACGCCTAAATCACGTCTCTTCTGTTCGCCAAATTTAAACTGTTTATAAAAAGACGTGGAACAGGCATTTCAATTTGTTCAAATTTCAGTTAGTCAGACACTTGGCAAACATAATTTTCAATTTATATATTATAACATGTATATTATAACGTGATTTGATATTCTTATATATTCAGTCACTAGTAGGGGGTACTGTGGCGACATTGTTAATAATTATTTACAAATATTCACACTTATAATTCTCGAGAACATTATAGAATATTTCGAGCCGGCACTCATTTAATTTCGGATGCTTTGTGCCAGTCTGTTAATGACACATATTTCGTTCAATGATTTTCGTCGATAGTATAAACAAATGATATCACCGTAGAGTTTTAAAGACCCTCAGATCTGTGAGCCTGTATGGGTACGTGCCCTGGTTGCAATGTAGCAATGCCATTTTTAGTTACTTAAATTGTTGAGTTTAATTAATTATACACCTTGTTCGCCGCAATAGATAGAATGATAGAGAGAGAGAGAGGGGTGAAGATGGATACACAGAGCGAGAGAGGGGGAAGATGAGAGATATATAACACAAAATTGACAGACGGAAACCAAAATTTTCCCAAAAAAACTGAAAAATCTCTTTCAAAACTTCTAGAGTCAAAATTAGGAAAATTATTGGAAAATTTTGCCCCTATCCAGCAGATGGGACCGTACAGTTGTACAAAAATGGAACATTCTGTTCATAATATTCATATAAATATGAAAACCAGCGTAAACGATCGTGAATTTTCTGAGAAAGCGGAAAAATCTATTTATAAACTTGTAGCAAGAGAGTGGAGCGAGGGTGAGAAAAGCGTCCAATGTCTAAAAGACGTTTTTAGGACATATTTTATTAGGTAATATAATATAATAATGGCTAGTTTGCCCTATTTCTTATTATGCGCTGGTCGGGAAAAATAAGGAGGGCCAGCCTAGTTATGTAACGCGGTTTTATCCAGGCTCTATCTAGGACTTCTAACAAGGTCCTAATGGGAATACCCTTCAACTGCCAGTCTAGACCCTCTCTGTTTTCCGGTACGTTCATCATTCAGCTATGATATAAATATATGTGATAAACGATTTTTCAACAACAAAAAATATATGAATATTTAGATACACACTAATTTTGGATTAATAATTTCACAGGTTTATATTTCGTTCATTAAAAACCGTTTTTTGCATATATTTATTTCACACAACATCTGAATATTAAACATTCGCACTCTACTATGCCAAGAGATTATTTTCATTATCTTTCACTGGGTTTCATATACGCAGCGCAAATTTAACAATTTTACTTATATTTCAAGTATTGAAAACATTTTTATCTTTATCCTAAGCAAAGTAAAGTTATTGTGAAGGGTGAAAGAATAAATTATCTAAAGTTTTTTTGATATATTCAAACACCCTATTCAGTATATTGTATAATAAATAGAATTTAACAAAGCTACTACTTGAACTTCATTTAATAAAAATGTGCGTGGTGTTATTTTAATTAAAAACACATGTTTATAAGTGTTAAACACTAGGATGCTTCAGATGGAAATAATTTTCAGTTTGCTGTCACGTGTTGTTGGGGCAGCCATTCGCCTGTTTAATAAAGCATAGTTTATAGTACATACAAACTTCTGAAGATGGCACTGCATCACATATACTGCAGTGCCTTCATCATAAATTTTATATGGGATATGCTGACTAAGGCTCGACCAGTGCCTGACTAGAATTTTTGGGTTCTTTTATCGAAATCAGGAATCAACTAAATCCTGGCTCATATACCAGATTAATGACTAACTAGGCGCATATGGTTTTTCTAGTCATGAGGAACAAAAATTCTTAGCAATGCCTTGAATGGTCCTGATTGGAACTTACTAGTACACTTGTTCTAGTGAGATTCTGACTATCGCCCTGATTGAAATGCGGACAAATGGGGCGGTTTCTACATGAGTCATTCCTCCTTGAAAGTTTGTTGGATGTTCACAGCACGTGGTTCCAACAATCTTACCCTCTGTGAACGTGGTCCGTGAATAGAATTGACCCCTGGCCCTCTTTCTCATTCCTTATCGATCCTTATTTTTCGCCCTCTCACGAGCGAAATTAAACAATAAGCGTCCTGTGGCAAAGCGTTAACACAAATACTTCAACAAGCTAATCACGATATCAAATTCTTTTCCTGTCAGCGAGGTATTCGAAGAAGAAGATATCCGCACATCAAAACGGTAGGGGGTCCAGGCCGCAGTTAAAGGTTGGATGACCGATTATGATGAAGCGCTTCTCTTTGCTCGGTTTTCTTGAGCCTGAACACAGAACTAATCTTGATTCCACCAGAACCTATCATTCCCTATATCACTGCCTTCAATAATTGAAACACGCAATCTAGTACTTATAATCAAACAATGAGAGGCGCCAAACGCCGCGTCGCCGTCGTGCAGTAGACAGTGAACACTATCCGTGGACTCTTGGACTCTCTTCCTGCTTCAATGGCGTCATCTAGAGGAACATTGGCTGGATTTCATCGATTTTATCTCCAAAGAGAAAACTCAACGACGTTCCTGATACAGCTTGTAAAACGTTCTTTGATTCATGATCTTAACGATAGATAGTTCCTGGAAATTCAGAAATATATATGCTGATTAGTAAAATATTAAAAGAAAACAATATAATCAAGTGTAAACGCAAATAATAACATTATTTTTATAAAACTTGGCTGAATATCTGAAAACGCCAGCTCAAACTTTTGACTTGTCACAGCTTATGGAGTTTCCATTTTCGTTCTAAAAAAAAAAGGGTAAAAGGATTATGAGGCAAAATCATCAGAATTTTTTTTTCTATTTCAAACCTTTAAAAAACAGCTTTTTGAAATATCTAGAAAAATATTTGCTTTAGGGAAAAGTGGACTGAAGAAAAAATCGGTATCTAACAAAACATATTTCTTGTATTGTCCGTTTGTCCTTGGCCCCACCAGATTCCGCAAAAAATAAGAAACAAACTAGATTCATAAATTTCTACTTTGGGGTTATCTACACTTCAAAACTCGATCAAGCTTCCCCAAACTAATTTGCAACATCTATCACTAGTGGCATTTTTATGAATGAAAACATGTTTATAATCATTGTTGACATTTTCCTCGAGTAATCCATAATGGTCCGAATGCGTTTTAAGTTTTTAGGTTAGTCTTGATTGTTTTTTACAGTTCTAGTAATTGAACCATAACGAAGGTCGGATGTCTTCACTTTCATCACTTTCTACTCCAAGCTGAACACAAATATTTGCCCCATAGGGTTCCCATTTGGCATAGATGTTAACTAGCCCTCCATGGTATTCGGGGCTAAATGGCGATAAAAAATAATATTTGCTTTTATACTCTTGATTTCTTTACAAGTAGCTACAATGTAAGAAACGTAAGAAAATTTCAATTTTTGTATTACTGTATGCTGCAAACTTTTATTTTAGTTCAATTTCCTTCGGAATCAGGGATGGCTCAAATTGAAGTCCATACTCTCTTTATGCCATGTATATTAGAATGGCACTCATTTTAGTTTTTTAGAATTCGTTTGCATCTACTCGCAGAATTTGTCCTGATAACCAGGAACAGAAAGTGTTTAAAATTTACGCCAAATAAGTTAATATTTACCTGTATTCTTCAGTCGTCCGCGATTTGAAAATAGATTTCAATTTTGGTTTCCAAAATGCAAGTGAATCGATGTTCTATATAATATAACCATTGTTATCAGCTTTAATTGACATATGCACTAGGATGTACAATGAACATTATCGTGCATATACATTCTAACGTGTGAAAGCTGTTCCAGCTAGACTATTGATTTTTTATACTAATTTGTGTCTAAATTATTCTTTTACTTGGAGTACTATATTAAAAAGTTTTAAACAAATTCGGCTGGCTTATCGAGTGAAAATTATTAAGCGAAGGTTCATAAAATGTGCAAAAATTGTCTGTATATTCTGAAAATGTTCGAAAAAAGTTTTTTTATAACTTTTCAAATTTTTCTTTTTTTAAGCTTTCAAAAAATTATTTTTTTCTTTTCTTCAATAATTTTTTGTTCAAAATATTTGAAAACTGTTTTCCAAATTTTTTTTTCAATTCTTTGGATTAACATTTTTTTTTTATAATTTGTTTCAAATATTATTCACAAATGTGCTGCCGTACAAGTTGAAAAGACACTTACACCTGTTCAGCTTCGAACGTCGAACGAATGTTGCAACATCATTCATACAAATTGATGAATGTTTTCCCATTCTGTAATAAAAATTCACATTTTTTGTTATGTGCACTGTCAAAATTTACATGCGATTGTTCATAGAGAAAAATACACGGAAAAAAACCGCGAGTCGGCTATCTGTAAAATATCACTCGATGTTATTGCATTGAAGATGGAACCTCGACACTTTTAAAAGTTAAAAAGACCGCCATTCAACGTACGGCCGTTCTGAGTTGTATTGTAATACCTGGTGTTAGAGGCCAAATAGAACTTTTTAGTGACTTACTGTTTTTTCCTGCAGAGAATTACAAATTTCAGTCGCAGAAAACTTCTATCATGGCGTCAGTCAATGTGCGTCACCTGTGGCGCGCAGCATTAAGGCGGAAATTCAAAATACAAGTGTAGTTCAATTTTGAAATACTTGACCTTGTGGGAATGAGGAAATCCCAAATTTTCTAACTGACCCAGTATTTTTTCGCAAGAAACTTCTCAAGTATAAAATTGACGAAATCCTATATTTATTGAAACATTTTACATTACTTATTAAATTTGAACATTAAAAAAATATCAGAAGGTTAATTTTCAAAAACATATAAATTCAGTGAAAGATACTGTGGAGTAGAGGAATTACTTCTTATTATTTTCTAAAGCCTTGTTACAACATACTACATTTTACAAATAAAAGGGAACGGGATTTTCGATATTAAAATTCAATTGCGAAACAGTTTTAAAAAACGTATGTCAAGTTGTCCTATTTTACCAAATAACTTTTGAAAACTTCCGTTAGCACGCGAAGAAGTATTTAAAAAAAAATCTGCCCGCTTCGCGGCCACATTCTCATCGCGTGCTTCGCGCGCGGCTCGCTTCGCTCGCTAGTTTGAGCGCGCCTAGGGCGCGCACCTGTTGTATCTCGCGCTTCGCGCTCGATAATATATTCACCTCGCGCTACGCGCTCGGACACATTTGCCTGACGCTTTAAGCTCGGTTTATCTTGGTTTTCGCACTTCATGTGCTTACTATTGCGCGCTTCGCGGGCTAATGTTCTCTTAGTTAGCTTCATCGTTATGACCTGCTTTTGGTTTAATTATGTAAACTTTACATAGAAAGAGGAACTAATTTACTTAAGGTTCTATCGACCTTAAGGAATACATTCTCATCAAGACACTCGTTTCTGTTCATCGTTTAATGTAAACTCAAAAGTTTGATCGCGATCACGGCGCGCGATTTGGTTGTCGCGGTTCGCAATTACAATATGTTATGTTCTATGTTCTTCAGATAAAAATGACTAAATTTGTATTTGCTTTAAAATGAAGAAGGAAATTCCTTCACTTCAGCGTACATTTCCGTATCTGTCTAATAAAAAATAAATCATACAATCAGAAATATTTCTTCCAACTATCTGAAAAGGGGCGAAAAAAAGTATCTAAGTTGTTTTTGGAACATATATATGATAAATTTTTAAATGATTATTGAAAAATGGACATTTGACAAAAATGGGGGGAGGGGTCAAATTTTACACAAATCTAATACCTTCTCTGGATGAGAATGTAAAAATAGAATGAATTGTTTGAATTTTCGAGTACCATGAACATTGATTATTATTATACCATTAGGCCATTTCCCTTTCGGGGTAGGCGTCATTCGCACGGTTGGAAAATAGTAATGTGGGGAAGGAGATATACATGTTTTAGATTGATCTAGAATTTGCGTGTTATTTATTTAAATAACACGTTCGTCCCGCAACATTGCTCCGACCCAGGTGGCTGATCAATCTCTCTAGTGATCACCCCAAGTAAAGAGCCTCAAAAAATTATTGTGTGTGCGGTCCCCCACTTGGGCCTATTAGTATCTAAGGTCCTTCGTTTCAAGTGTCATACACTCTACTCACATTCTTCTTATAAACTATTTGTCGCCACACTTTTCTGTCTTATGTATCTTCGGATATCCCGGTTTCTGTAAATTTTCAATCTTGTTTCGCGTTTGTTTCGTTTGTTTGGTTCTATTTCTTCTCCATCCCCGCCCTAAGCTCATTTTGGAGACTAGAAGGTGATGGTCAGTATTACATTCAGAGCCCCTCATGACTCTTGTATCTTTGACGAGTTCTCATAGTCTTTCATCCACAATAACGGTGTCAATTATACTGTGGCTATTTTCTTTAAGCCAGGTGTAAATGTGGATCATTCTATGTATAAACCAAGTATTTGTAATAAATACGTCCTTTTCTGAGCATAAGCTTAGACATGTTTCGATCGGCTAATTCCCGGCCAACCTCTAAACGACGAGCCAATAACTCTTTTCTTTTTTTTTTTTTACGCACAAATTTTGTTTCATCGTCATTTGTCGTATCTTGCATACCTTGTATACCAAATATATCTTGTATACCAAAGGAAAATTGAATCGATCAATTCTTTCGAAAGTTATCGTGCTCACAGACAGACACATTCGTAAAAACCTGTTTTTTGGGTTCAGTGGGTCTCAAAACGTGGACATTTGACAAAAACCGGGGGGGTCAAATTTTACACAAATCTAATACCTTCTCTAGATGAGAATGTAAAAATACCAATTTTCAAGTAATATGAGCAATATTTATGATTATTTTATTGTTTTAATCGTTAGAAACATTATTGAGAACATCAAAACAATGAAATATTGTGGGAAAACACACACGAGATGAAAAAGAAATGAAATAGGCAAAGTTTTGATGAGAATGTGCCCACTTATCGGGCTGATTTTTTCACTGTTAATGACCTTTGTTACGGATAGAGCAAAAACTATACATCCTATCAAAAAGTGATCCATAACAAATTTGTAGATATTTTTTGAGTGCACAATTTTAGCTCAATCATCATTTGTCGTATCTTGCGTAGTTTGGTCGTAAAATTGAATTTTTGGATTTTTAATTATTTTTTGTGCAATAAAAATGTGAATTTTCGATTTTTCAAGAAAATTGAAAAAGTCGTTATGATAATCTTGTATGGCGTGCAAAGAGAAACACTTTTCTTGTTTAGACTTTTTTTCGTATAGTGCGTTGTTTGGCTGAAAATGTTAATTTTCGTTTCTTTTTTTGGATTTTGAAAATGCCGTAACTCTGAAAATTTTGATTTTATCAAAAAATGTCATGGGAATAAATTGTTTGAATTTTTGTTGACTATAAGCGGCCGTACATATGATTTTCAAATTTTGAAAAAAATGGTCTAAACAATTTTCAAAATGCTCTCACTTTATGAATTTTTATCCAAAATGGCTGGCTAACGAACTTGACCTTTCGTTTAGGAGACTCAAAGAGTATACCAAAGGAAAATCGAATCGATCAATTCTTTCGATAGTTATCGTGCTCACAGACAGACATACAGACAGACACATTCGTAAAAACCTGTTTTTTGGGTTCAGTGGGTCTCAAAACGTGGACATTTGACAAAAACGGGGGGGGGGGGGGTCAGATTTTACACAAATCTAATACCTTCTCTAGATGAGAATGTAATATATTTAGCATTCTTCTAAAAACAATACATTTCAGTTTCCTCCTCTTAAAGCTTGAAGAAATTAACAAATAAATGTAGCAAAAAATGATAAACAACTTAGGTAGGTTATTATTGATTATATATTTACAACATTTTTTTTAATGCATTTTATAACGCAACTTGAAATAAAACTAAAGAAAAAAGTATATGAAGGGCAACACCGCAGAAGGGCGTAAGTGCCAAAACCTGAATTTTTCAGGAGAAGAAAAAAACTGTTTATCTTTCGCGGAATTAGTTTTAAGCAAATAAACGCGAAAAAGGTTTGAGGTACTGCTAAGCTTCATCCAACCGTGTAACGAAAATTTTGAAAGGAGCAATCATCTCCGAGAAAACCTTTGGCAAAGGCACGACATGTAAAAAAAAACCTTCAATTTTCACTCATAAAAAGTAACATAACTATTTTGTTTTTGAAAGAAAAAAAAAACACAAGAAAGTTCCTTCGAGCTATTGGTTATCTCTATTAAATCGCGAAAAGAAGGCTCCAAAAAAAATAACCATGTGCGAGAAAACCCTTGTAAAATAGCATCGAATCCTAAAAATTCAAATTTGGACACCTAAAAAGTTGCGTAACTGTTTTATTTTTGCATTTAGAGAAAAAACAAGAGAGCACTTTCGAGCTATTACCTAACTCTATCAAACCGCAAAATAAACATCCTAAAAGAAGCAGTCACATCCGAGAAAATCCCTTATCAATGGTGCGTGGCGTCCCCAAAAACGAAAATGTGGACACACAAAGAGTTGCATAACTTTTTTATTTTTTGAACAAATCAAAAAACAAAAAAGTTCTTTTGAGCTATCACTTAGCTCTATTGAATTGTGGAAATAACAGGCAAAAATATTGAATTACTTTATAAAAAAAATACCAAACATGAATTTTGATCCACTTCTAAATCGAACCGGACCATAATCTTTTACAGCAATATGAGATAGGTGAAAGACATTATTTTAGGCCAATAAAACGCATTTCCGAAATTTGGCACTTACGCCCTTCTGCGGTGTTGCCCTTCATATATATTTCTAACCCCAGTTCAATATATTTCAACTCAACATTATTTGATTCGTAGATTGATAGATCTTCCTAATAGATTTGCCTTACTTATTCAAAGCAAGAAATTGTCCACTAGAGCCTGATAGGGCCCCATCAGTTTTTTCTAGACTAGGAATTCTGGTAGGGGCCCCATCAGAACCCAGCATCAAATAGGTAAGGATGGGGACATTTCTGTATATTTATATACCTTTAACTTGAAAATTGTTTTTTATATTTTCACCCTGATATTTGTTTTCAATTCAACAAAAATATTGTTTGGTATAGCTTTGCTATAGAAGCACGATAGTACAATTAATAGGTCGTACATTTCCTTAATCGCCATTAAAATGCAAAGAACATATTTAAAAAGTTAAAAATTTAACAATTATGTTCTGGCTTATATTTACAAAAAAAAAACTTCTTTATTCTTCAGATTTTTTAAAATAAGTGTTTTGTTTGACGGAGCACATAGTCTGACAGTGAAAAGCAAACATTAGTAATAATAGGACTGGACATTGTTAACCTGTAGTTGCTTATTCCAATATAGCTATTGGCGAAATATTTTCTTCACATTTTCAAAAAAATCGACGTGATTTGAGGAATTTTAAATCTTTTGAAAATTTCCCAACGGATTTAAAAATTGGACGATAGACTACATCAGTATCTGGAATGAAAATTTAAATATCTCAATGAAGTCAAAAGTAGTAGAATAATGATCTAGTTATTCATAAAAATCAATAATAATAAGGTCTTTATTAAAAAACGAAACTAACAGAATATGTAGTAGATACACATTTTTTTTCAATTTAATAAAGGAATAAAAAAACGTTTCAATGGGAGATTTTTTGAGAAAATGAACTTATAAAATTTTCATAAAATCATCCGTTGTTTTGTCTTTTTATGTTTAAAGACAATTTTAATTAGATCCATTAACATATATTCTTAATTAACTTCAATAGATTGCAGGTGAAGAAAATTGTTTGGAACTCCTTATTATACTTTTAAAAAAAACCTATTTCGAAGTAATTTATTCCGACACCCTAAGCTAGATCTCTCTGTATGATTTTAAGTGGAATCAAACATTATTAGTTTAGAAAGGTTATTACATATATTTTATAGTAGGTATTTTTTAGTAAATCTGTTTAAATCTTCAAGATGGTGCTCGTATTTACCTGCTATCCAGTATTATTCCTCTTTACAGTTATAAATTTCTGCCGAAAATATTCGCAATTTTATCACATTCAGAGTCACATTATATGCAAAATATTATCAGAACGAGGAAAAAAGAATACAAATTTCAAAGTTTTTTGACAGTAAATATACAGTCTTGCGCATGACTGAATAAAATATGCGATAACTGACTTAACCCGATTCGAGTGAATGCAGATTCAAGTACGAACTAGAATATCTCAAATTTCCGTTGACTGTCGAGATTCCCCAGTGACTGCTCGGGAAGTGCAGGATTTCCACGAAGGATTTCATTGCGATTTCGGGAGTCGCATTCACATGATTTCTCAGTGAAAGTCTTCAAAACTGCATTTTAACATTCTTTTAATTGGAAATTTACCCTTGAAATTCAAGATGTAAAATGGAAATTTTTGATCGTAACAGATTTTAGAAAAGTTGAAATGAAACTTATTTTGAATTGCATTATATATCTTGTGACATGAAATTTGTGATATTTCAAGTGATCTAGGGGACCTTATTTATTTAAAAGTGTCGAAACGAATTAATTTCAGTGTCGGCCAATTCATTTTAATCCGCTAGATTTTAGGTGAAGCTCCAATTCGCCAGAATTCGCCAGTGCGAATACAGTTAAAAACTGGCCTATTCAATCGAATTCTTAAGGTATAACTAACGCGTAGAGGCATACAGGACCTGTTGTAAATATATATTAATGATTTCTGTAGCTCAGTGTTGTCCTCTGGACCTTTACACTTGGGATTGCTGGTTCGAGACTCGAGACATGCAATTTTTATCAATTTTTTTCGAAATTACCTTCGCCTTGAATCAAGGCAAATTGACACGCATTCAATTCTCGCTGGCTCAGTTCGTTTCAACGAATCAGAAAGCAGAATTCAGCCAAATTTAAACATGTTAATTCACCGCAATCCTCCCGAATTAGTTTCTTTTTGCTGGGATAGTGAATCTTGCTGGGATAGTAAAAAATGATGATTATTTTTTGGCAACTTCAAGATTTTAAAGATTTCATCATCCCGATTTTGCGTTACGATCACAAAAAATATGCAAAACACATTTTCCCCACAAAATCACTTGATTCGCGAACTTTTTAAATATTTGGACCAGCTATACATGGGTATATGCTATACTTTGGCTATACTTAATATATACTATTTGAATATACTTGCAGTATGGGATTGTCTCATTCAACATACATTTTTTATACTTTGGAAAGTCAATGGCTGATCTCTCCCATGCTTATGATTTTTAGTCGGGTTAGACTACTGAAACTGGCATATGTATTTCGTAAAGAAGAAATTCCAAAACAAAACTATTGGGGATTGAAGCGCTTCTGGATAGGAATAAAATCCTTCCCAATCATGTTTTCTCGAGATCTTGTTTTTATGTTATTCACAAATAACCTAATTCCGAAGATCCCAGGGCGAATTACTAGACCTGAAATACATTATAAATAAATTCAAAAGACCTTCTACATCGACGAATAACGTTAAAATAATATAAGCACAGTGATTTTCAATATTGACGTAGTCAAATTGTCAATAATAACTAAATAATATACAAATAAAATATATGTTATGTTCATACGTTACAGGGAATTCTTGTTTCTTTCCTTATTACTATTATTTTTGTTTGTTTTATTTGGTACAAAGATATTTTAGTAAGCAAAAATAATGGTCATATTAATAGTTAACAAAAATGTTGAGTACACACACACATGTAGTAGCAGAACTTGGTCTTGACCATGAGAAACATTTTTATAGGCTTTAAATAAGTCGAAAACTTCAAATGCCATCACCCCATCGCGAGGTGAATCAGTACAACTACCTATTACCTTAATATATTCACCAAAAAGTTAGCTCTCTAGAAAGGTGTATGGAATATGTTTTCTTGAAACCATAAAGAACTCATATTAACAGCTATTAAAAATTTGAGACAATTTAGGCACTTTCTACATTACGTGTTAATCATGGTTTGTAAAAAACGGTACCGATTTGCCCCGGTTGACGGTATACAAACTATCTTGAATAAAGCACTTGCTTATATTAAATAAGGAATTAAAATTGATCGACTAAAATGAAGAAAATTATGCACGTAAGTTTCAATATACAGTTCTGAAAGTAAGTGGAAGGCAACATGGAATATCATGTAAGGCTTTCGTTACCTAAAATTAGGAATTACGCCCAACTGAATTCAAGTTTGGCTTTGCCTTAATCGCGTCTCATGTTAAAAATGTTTTTGCAAAAAAAAATATTATTTCACTGTATTTTATGTAAGTTTCCACACATACTAATCTTCAATTAACTCATCTTGAAATAACAGTGAAGTCAATATAAATTTTTATCAATTTACACATGACGTATTCGCTATCTAAAAATGTATATTCAACCCCAAAGTTAGGTTGGAATTGGTAATTTAATTTCAATCGTCTATAATTTACATTTTTTGCATATTTTGAATCTATTTTCGTTATGTGCATCAATTAAAATTCATTAAAGCTTATATATGTTGAAACTTAAATGACATAGTAAGACGATTGTTTTTTTGACAAGAAAATTTTAATGTGAAACGTGTTTTTTACTGTATACAATGAAAATTCCATATCTAACACTTAGTCTCCGATAAATCTATTTTTTTGTATTCACTAATCGTTTTGAAGTGACGTTTCGACGTGAATCTCCAAAATTCTTGAACAATCGCCGAGTTTGCTGTATATCTTAAATTGTACATATTTAGTTGAATCAATCACTCGTAAACCGTGTATTTACTATTTTTAGACATCAAAGCTACAGTTTCTGCTCAAATGTTTATTGGCAGGTTACATTTAACGCATGTTGTTCTTTGTCAAGTTGTGATAGAGAAGTATGATTGTATAGTGGTGTCTCACTAATATATGAGTTTTACATTCTTCCAGAAGAGTCCTTAATTTAAGATCATCTCAACTTTGCGCTAACTTTTCATTATAAACATCGTCTCAGTTTCAGTCTTTTTGTTTGCTTACTTCAATGTTTCAAACACATTTCTAATTTCAGATTTCATATGCTTCTTTTTATTACGCTTTAAAATAAGTGAGATTTCCTACTCAAATTAAGTATTTTATTTAATGTGAATTTATTGCTACTGTGATTACAAAAAGAAGAAACTTATAGTAACGTGCTATTATAAAGGGTTCTTCTTTCACACAATTAGTAAACTTATAAAAACTATGGATAAGAAAGATTACGTGAGTACAGTTTTGTATAAAATTTAATATGAAGCAAGGAAGACCATGACTGGTATTCTTCGAAATATTTCACTTCAACGTGTGATTCTCTGAGTGGTCATCACGCCCGAGCTAGGATGGAGATACCAGATAGTGTGTTTTATTATAACATCAAATATGGTCTGTGGACGCATAAGGATCGGGGTCGGAGGGTGAAACAGCATAAGAAACAGATTGTGCAGCTAGTGTCCTGTATCACAGCAGGGAATCTCTTACAGCATGATCGATCTGACACGTACGAACTTGGTGCGTCATACAGTCCAGACACTAGGATTCATATAATGTAAAGTACACATATCTTCTTTTCGAGATTTTATACTTGTGTCTTCTGAAAAAAAAGAAAAACATTATATAAAGCTTCATAGAATCGCGTAGCAAGATTCCAATGAGTCCAACTTATAGATAGGAAAATAAGGCAATTTCAATTTTACAAGCGGTAAATTTATGAATTTCGTTCATAGAAATCTGCTGACAAAAATGTATTCATTTCTGATATATTATCTCACTTTCTATCCTACGCAGGTTCATGAGTGCTTGCAAAAATATCATCCAGTGTTATCACTTTTCATCCTAGTATTCCTCTTTGCCCCCCCCCCCCCATGTAAACCCTTTCCAGTCCCACCAATCATTTTGCAAGATTGTGTAAGACCGGCTGTAAGAATATCCCCAGTCTAAGCAAAATGATTTCGAGTCCGACGAGTAGGAAACAGGTGCCCACGGTTGTTCGGTGTGCACAGGGACAAAAAAGGAATATTCACGAACTTATTGCATAAAATACGTTAACAGTATGTTTCTCGTAGTAACATTTTTTTCAACAAAATAATTGTTGGACTCTCGCAATGACAGGTTATTTGACTACCTACTTTCAACTAATATTTGAGAGAAGCAATTTAACTCTACAATTTTTCGCTTTTGCGCCTTCAATGTGACAGCATGAGATTTACCCAATTTCTGCAAAACTATTTTTTACTCCTGAATTATAAATGATATTCGATAAATGATTAGGGGTGTAGCTTTTATGGGCCCACGTTTAATTGATTCGAACTTACCCCGGGTGGAAATTTAAGTCGGGGGCTGGCCAGTCTCCGGCTGGAGAGCCCGGCTTCAAGCCGGGAGCTGGCCGGGGAGCCCGACTTTAAATCGGGCTGTGGCCAGGGTTTCTGGTCGGAATCCGGCCAGCATCGTCACGCTGCGCTGGCCAGCGTCCGGCCATGAAGCAAGGCCATGATATGGCCGGGCTGTCCGATCGTGGCCAAGCTTCTGTTCTACTTTCTTTTTTGACTCTTTATTATGAGAGCTTTGCGAGTCCAGGTTTTTTAAAGATTGAAGGTTGCCAATTTTTTGTTTGGAATCGATACTGTTTCTCACTTCGCAAATCTCCTCGCCTTCTGAATCTGTATATAGGATATCGATTGAAAATTTGGTCTTCCTCTCCGATTTACCAAATTCATTCAGACTTAATTCGCCACCTGAAACAGAAGAATAAAGAATTAATCACATCAACAACTATGAAAATAAATGTTATATTTGATTTTAAAATTATTATTTGCAACGAAGGTATACTTACTGTCATTTGAATTCTCAAGCATAAGTAATTCCCTGGTAGACCACGAACAATATACATTAATATCATGCATTTATCTATTATGCTAGAAAAATTAAATAATACCATTTTATATTTTCAATTTGAAGGTACGAATCAATTGGCATATCGTCGCATTTGACTTTGAATATTAAATTATTTATTAAATATTAAACCAGATAGTTGAGTTTTCAATGGAATAGTGGAATTTTCAACAAGAAAGTTCATTTTTAACTGAGAAAGATAAATTTTCTAACAAAAAAACTGAACTTTCAATTCAAAAGGACGAATTTTCTTTTTTTCGAAGCAGTTGAATTTTCAAGTAAAAAAGATCAATTCTTGACGAAAAATGTAATAGTTTATAGGTAAATGAAAAAATATTTCCATTTTTGATAAAAAACAGTACAGTAAACAACATCTAAACCCGATAAACTTTCAACAAAAAAAGACGATTATTCTACAACAGTGTTGAATTGTCAACCAAGAAAGATTTTTCAGTCAAGAAAGAACAAAAATTCCAACCAAACTGCTGAATTTTCAAGCCAAAAAACGAATTTCCTACAAAACATTTGATTTTTAGCCTTGAATAATGAATTTTCAACAAAAAAAGTTAATTTTTAACCAAAAAAGATCAATAATAAACCAGATAGTTGAGTTTTTAATCAAATAGTTGAATTTTCAACAAAAAAGATCATTTTCAATCAAGAAAGCTGCATTTTCTACGATAAAAGATGAATTTCTATCTAAAAAAGACGAATTTTTAACGAAACAGTTGAATTTTTGACCAACCAATATGACTTTTTCACAAAAAAGTAGAAATTTCAACATAATAATGAAATTTCAAAGAAAAAAGTTAGATTTTTCTCCGAATAGTTGATATTTCGAACAAAAAAAGAGTAAACTCCAAACAAATAATTGAATTTTTCACCAAATTGTTGAATTTTTTAGCCAAAAAGACGAATTTTCCATAAAACATTTGACTTTTAAACCCGCAAAGATGAATTTCCAACAAAAATGATAATTTTTGTCAAATGAAGATCAACTTTCAACAAAACAGTTTTTGAAATTTTAACCAAACAGTTATATTTTCAAGCAAATATTTGATTTTTTAATCAGAAAATACAGATTTTTCAGACGACTGGTGAAATTTTAGCCCCAAAAGTTTCATATTCAACAAGAAGGTCATTTTCAAACAACAAAGATGCATTTTTTAATAAAACGGTGCATTTCATCCAAAAAATATTATATTTTATCCAAACGGAGCTAATTACTATCCAAAAAGACGAATGTTTAACAGAATAGTTGAATTTTCAACAAAATACTAAAATTTTTAAGAAAATATCATAACCTATAAAGCTTCGTATAATGGCCTTATAACCTAAACTCTAATAAATTTAATAAAAAACAATACTCTTACCTGCTCATAAAATTTATAGCATCAAAATCACTACATTAAACCTATCTTAAGGTTTTCACTTTTATCAAATAAAATAAAACCAAACACTCGTGATGAATCAGACGTGATCGCGAGGTATATTATGCCGGTCGATGCAAGTCGAAAGAATTTGACTTCGATCACGTGGTCCGGCGCCACCTGTTCTTTTAACTTTTTGAAATTAATTTCAATGAAAATCTTCCAACATTAAAAGAACTTTCAAATATTACAGAATAAAATGAAACCCTAATATACTAATCGAAAAGTATAAGTAGCATTAAACACGATAAAGAAGCAAGAGCAGACGACAAAAGTCTTAAAACTGCCAGATTTCCGGCGGGATTTCCAAATTACCATAATGCAAATTTCTAGTATGTGTTAATTAAATATCACGAATACCATAATAAATTGGATATTACTGTTTATAATAGAAATCAATACTCGAGATAACGTGGTCACTTCCAAAAACAGATAAGATTACCAGATTTGTATTTATTTTAGTTCAAATTCGTTTCTTACACCTTTATTACAATAACAATAGTTTACAAAATTAAAAAAAATTTCTCCGCACTCTATCTTAGTATAATTTTTTTATGTATTTTCGCCCACTAAACAAGAAAATCACAATCAAAAATTTTAATAAAATCAGATAAAATGACCAGGTTATAAACAAGCTTTGATAATTGAACTATGCTCACGAAATTGTTGATTAGTAATAGTTTTTTTCAAATTCGGGTCATTTACTATAATCAACCATGAAAACCGCTCACTTTAAAGGAAGTGTTTCTCCTTTGCTACCCTCATTCGGCTAGACATTTATTCATAACATTTGCCCAATCAGAGACCGGCCAGCTACCGTATGAGCATTTGATAATAAGATTTGCCAGACCAGAGCCCGGCCCGCCCCCGACTGGGGGTTTAACAAAAAATGTGCCTAGCCAGTCTCCGACCAGCGCACGGCTTGGTTCTTAAAAAATAAACATAGCCCGGCCAGCCCCCGACCAGCAACCTTGTTGTGCCAGGGCTAGCCCGGGCTATTTCCACACGGGACTTTGCTTATTAAATTCAAATTTATTCAAAAAAAAAAGATTTCTCTCCTCTCGCTCCACTAGGATTTGAACACCAGATCAACTGATTTCCGGTCAGGTGCTCAAATCCCTGTGGAGCGAGATTGTCTGATCGATATTGTAGATTTCCATTATTCAAAGTACGTGTGATTGGATTTCTCAACGGATCGATAATTATAACCTCCGATGATAATACAGATTCCAATTTAAAATTACTTTGCTTATTTATCATATAGTTTTTTTCACTCATATTTGAGCGCATGATCATCTACGAATTTTCAGTATTCAGTTATTCTCCTTTTATTATTTGCAAAAGGCTATATGGATGTATTTATTTTGCTCATATGGTGAGCATTCTGCTTCCTGACAGGGTCCAATAAAGTTGCTTCCTCATAGAGGGAAGTTATCCTTTAAAAGCAAAGTTGTTTCTTTTTAATTTTATATTTTTTCATATTTAATGATTTTATGTCTTTTTTTCCATTGCGAAATACAAAAATCTGTCTATAGTTTCAGGTTAGTCCGAAAGTTTAATGAACTTCATTTTTGCAATAAAAATATAAGTACATAATAATAATTGACATATAAAATTTCAATATATACATTTTATTATGTGCCCTGCTCATAAGTGATATAATAATAATATTACTCCCTGTATAACCTTTATATAAAATAATCAATACAATGTACACTTGTAATTGCGCATATACTTCTTTCAGCTTGTATAACTAGTAGAAGGTACTGGAAGCGATAATCGATACGCTACCATATAAACCGCCCCTTCGGGACGGTTCTCCAGTCTCGTTTGTCCCGTCAAGACGCAAGTCACGTCCAGTACCTCAAACGCGCTTGTATAACTCTTTTCAACCCTTTTGTCACAACTTGAGTAATCTTTGAATAAAGATACGGCATAATCCGAAAACCGGAAGAAAGAAATGTTAAAGAAGAAACATATTGGAAAAAGAATGTAGAAACAAGAATTTAGAACGAAAAGTAAGAAAGTAGGGTTAAAATTAGACGGTGAACTGGAGTAGCCGCTATGCGACGTAAAATCAGTGGTGTAAGACTCAGATTCAGAAGCAACAACGAGAAAGCAGTGATCAACGCAGTACCACAACGCGGCAGCCAACGCCCAGAAAGTATCGATTTACTCAGGAGCAATGAGTCCACGGTCTCCATCTTGGAAGGAAGAGCCAACGCCCAGCAAGTATGAATCGGCAACGAGTCAACGGCGGAACGAAGAAAAGGTGCAAAAAAAAGAAGATTTTGTAAGTAAAGAAGATCAGTTATAAGAAGTGTTATTAGATCATTTTTAAGGGTTCATTGCTTTGACAGGCAAATTTATAACATTTTAATGTTATAAATTTTGCATGCAAACTATTGTAACCCATTAGGCTCGCGACTTTACACACGCGTATTAGGCTCCCTGGCCTCTGTGTTCCTTAAAATACAAAAAATTACTTTGAGTTTGTTTGTACGTGGGATGTAGCCCTGTGAGACAATCTCATTGTTTAAACAAGTAAAATTTATCAAACAAAATTCGCAGTAAAATCAAAATTACATAAAAGAAGAGTTAGGCAAAAATTAGACAAAGAAAAAATTAGGCAAAAGTTACGCAAAGGGAAATCAGGAAAATTAAAGTTAAGTGGAAGAAAATTTAGGTAATCTGGAATTCGAATATTATAGGTACTTAACTTGAAATCGAAACTGGAATTCGAAAATTATAGAGAGAGAACGACATTCTTGACTAGTGACGCAGACTTTGACTCGATAGACATAATTGAAAAAATCAATTACCCCTTCTATACAAAGTAGTATAAGGAGACCCCACTCCCATGCGGCTTTTGGAAAATTTGGACGCATGGATTCGGATTCAGTTAGTTTGCCTCGTTCGCATCGACTCTTGCAGAAAAGCGTTGAAATACAAGATTTACAAATGACGGCGCCAATAGTGTAAGTCGGGTGTAAACAAACGCATACATGCTTGTTAAGAAACACATGTTTTTACGAATATGTATGCCACTGTGTATGTAGATCTGTATGTATGTATGCATGTTCCCGCAAGAGGCGCTAGGAGCGATGCAAACTAACTAAATCCGAAACCAGGGGTCCAAATTTTCCGGTGGGGTCTCCTTATACTACATCGTGGTTACAATAAATGTGAACGTTTTAGTTGGGAAAGATGATTGGAGAATGGCGGAAATCCAGAACATAGGAAATCCTCAGGTTTTAAGGGTAAGATAGTCACGGATAATCCAGATATCACAAGTGACGAAAGTGACCCTAAACCGCCTCGAAATACAAGAATAAATTCTTATGATGAATTATAAAACGCATTACGAAAAAATTCATCACAACTAGGACCAGTATCTGCATTAAGGTCTTAATTAGAAAACGTAAAACAAGAACAAACGGAATTAAGTCAAAATTTTAATTGAAGATACCGCAGGTAGTTAATGAATAAAAATACGCAGTACAAAGTGAACATACGAATCGGACAGAAAGAAAAGTTGCTTTAAACATCGAAGATGGAGAATGTTTGAAACGATATTTGTTAAATTTAAAAAGGGAACTCTAATTTAAATCACTTCAATATCTTCATTAGAACTGGAGATAGTACAGTTGTATATTTATGTACAAAAAACGAACAATTTGTTATATTCTGCAAAATTTCCAACGGCAGTTTGTTTAGAACTGTTTAAGGTACCACCATGAATTTTCTCAGATTTTTCTTATTATTTTTTCAATAAAAAACTATGTTCCAAAGTTCACTGTCTTCAAAAACTGCCAAATTTCCCTACTTTTTAACCGATTTTCGGGTCTGTAAGCTATAAGAATTTTTTTGGCAAATTCGTTTCAGGCTCATTAACGTACAACATTTTGACCTTTAAAGTGATCCTTCATTCATTGAGCTACCATTTTTTCTTCACTTACTTTTTTAACGTCAAAGCCAGAGGACTCGAATTTTCTTGCCATAGTAGTTCCCAGATTCGTCGGGCAAGCTCGTGAGTGCTCTGAGAATCTTTTCCCAATCACTCGTAAAATTTTTTTAATCATTCACGTAAAAAGAAATGATGAACCGTTTTAGAATATTCACATCGAGTTCGTCAGTTCTTTCTCGAAGTTCTCAGATTATTTACGAAAATACATCAATATCCGATAAATTTTTCTCATATCCGAGACCTAGCTACTAGTTCGTGACTTTTTTACGGATACATTTTTTCCGTGTAGGGGAAACCTCCCTACAGTGGATAGCTTCCTACAGTGGAGATTTGTAAATAAAATCGAAATGCTTAAAGTAAACCTAATTTGCGCATTTGGTATGATTCAAGTTGTTAAAAATGCATCATGAGACAGAATTTCATGTTATACCTAATTTTAATAAAAGAAAAAAGTATAAAAAACTATTTTTGACATGACCAAGAAACTTTGTCCTCAACTTTAGTAATTTTTTCCAAGTATCCAAATTTTTTCAGAATGATTTTGTTTATTAATATATGTTCCTTGGTCATTAGACCATAATATTTTTCACCCTAGAACCTTACGTTATATGTAAGAAAGTTATTATAAATATAATCCTTGAGGCTCTCATTTTCCTTCTATGGATACCAGCGTCATCCCTACAGCGGATTTTCAGTTATAAGTTTTAGATAATTTGCACTCATAGGTTGGTACTGAAATAGCAGAAGACAGAATCAGCTGATACTTTGAACATAGCTGCAGCGTAATGTAATTGACAGTAATTTCAAATTTCCCGCAAGTAGAAATAACCTCACCATGCCCAATTTCTGTGTAGGTTTTTTCTAGGTACGTACGACATGGCCAGATTGGTTGCAATCCTAACCCCACCGGACCTGTCCACGGAAAGGCGTGTTGTGAAATATGAGCGGAATAACTGACATGATATTTTTGCTAATTTTATGCAAAATCGAAATTATATCACTTTTTTCTTTGTTCTGATAGTAGCGTCGGTATAAAATATAATTTAGGGGTACGCAAAAACATCTTTCTATTCTGATTCGCGGTGTAGAATCGAATGTCCACTGTAGGGCGAACCAGCCAACACTGGACGAAATTTTACCACCTCAAAATAATATCAATAGCTTTTTATTCGCGAACGAATTGATTTTTACTGATATCTCATCACATGGGTGAATATATCAGCTTCATTTGTGTCAGAACAGCTCTTTAATATATATCCTATTTTGTGTTTACTGAAATCTACCAATTTTTGCTATCCACTGTAGGGAGGTCTCCCCTACATGAATAGTGCGAGTTTCAAAGTTTTCTTAAATTTCAAATAAAATCTAAAAATAATAAGCTCCTCATAATGTTCTTATAACCGATCATCTGTAAGGTTAATTTATATGTAATCGTATTAACTTATCAGCATAATTGTATAATTTTTTTTGTTTGGATGGTGCAATTCTTTAAAACTGGAACAATAAAGTACGTCAAATTCGTTTGAAAATTCCAGAGGCCATTTCATCTGTAGGAAAATTATAATGCTAAAAACAAACTAAATGTAATATAGTTTTTTACACGATTTTGAATAAAGTGTTATTTCTCACAACCTACCTCCTATAATTAATATTTTTTTCGAAATTATTGAAAAAAATTTGTCACGCTATTACGGAATTATTTTGTGAATGTACAGAACAAGAACGGCATTTATTTGGAAAATAGCCACATTAGGGCCCAAAGATGGCCCCTGCCATTAATTAGAATTGAAAAAGGATCCTTGTTAGGGGCCTCATCAGACTTTATTTGACGTTCCCCAACAATCTTGCGTGAACCTTGTGCCTGAAGTTCCAAACGTTCAAATGAACGAAATGGGAAAAAAAATAATTTTCTCAATTTCGCCTAGCCAAATTAGTTTAGGAATACATAAAACTGAGTATTATACAAAAAAATCTAACGATAACAACAATGGTAAAACGCCCTCAAATGTTAATGCAGATAGGGCCAACACACAATGTGTAGAATGACCGCCTGTATATACTTTTTTCTCGGATTAAACATAGTGTTAAATCAATAAAGACACCGACCAGGACGCATACCCTTTCCTAGTGATAGATGATATACTTGAGTATTTAGGACAAGCGAAATTCTTTTCAGCTTTTGATATGAGTGCAGGATTCCACCAAATACCGATGGATGAAAATTCTAAAAAATTACAGCATTCTCAACAACTCAAGGGCATTTCCAATATAATAGAATGTTATTTGGTTTAAAAAATGCACCTGCAACATTTCAACGTATGATGGATAATGCTTTCAGAGGACTTATAGGCTATAAATTCTCTGCATATATCGATGATATAGTAGTATTCGGTAAAACACTAGATGAACATAGCAAGAATTTAATTGATATTTTTGAAAAAATTGAAAAATTTGTATTACGTTTGGAACCATCTAAGTGTGAATACCTCAGACTGGAATTAGAATATTTAGTTAATTTAATAACAAAAGATGGAGTTAAACCTAATCCAGCAAAAACGGAATCTGTACAAATTTTAAAACCACAAACATAGTTAAAGAAGTTCAATCATTTCTAGGATTAGCTTGATACTATGGAAAGTTTATAAAAAACTTCTCCACCAAAGCTAAACCTTTGACCATCTTAATACGGAAGGAAACAATATTCGATTGGACACCCAGATGTCAAGAAAGCTTTAATATATTAAAAGAACTTTTATGCAATGCACCAGTACTGCGATTTCCAAATTTTGAAGAAGAATTTACTTTAACAACAGACGCATCTGATCTTGGTTTGAGAGCTGTATTGTCACAAAAAGGACACCCATGCCTTTTCATATCTAGAACACTTAACAAAGCAGAAGAAAATTATAGCATTAGTGGGAAAGAGCTTTTAGCAATTGTTTGGGCAGTGGAAAGATTGAGACAGTATTTAGTAGGAAATCCCTTTAAAATTCAAACGAATCATAAAGCTCTAGTTTGGCTTCACAATGTCAAAGACCCTAGTTCAAGATTACTTTGATGGAGATTATGCCTTGAAGAATATAAGTACGTGGTAGTATATGCGAAAGGGAAAGAAAATAGAGCAGCCCACTATCTATCAAGATTATTTCCACTCTAAGGTCAAGACACAGTTAATGATTCAGATATTACGGTACCATTAGACAGCTGTGTCTCTGATACAGAAAGTGAAAAATCTGAATCTGAAGTAAAATTTGAAGAATCTGTTCATGAGAAAACAATTATTATCGAACAAAAAACATTAAAGGATAAACACAAAATAACTGATAGAGAAATTGAAGAACCGGCAGAAGAACCTTCACCTGAGGAAGAACTTTCATCCTCATCATTGAAAATTGAGAAGCCAGTCCTGAAAAAGACCAGGACCCAGGAAGGTGTGGCCTGGACTAAGGTTAGCAGGAGAAGGAGAAAAAAGGAGAGAACGGAGGAAAAGAAGAAGTCGGAGAAGGAGGTGGTGCCTCAAAGGGACATTTTGCCCGATAAGGGACAAGAACCTCCCAAGAAGAAGAAAAGGAGAATCCTCCGGGAGGCCATGACCATCACGCCAGCCCCGGGGATGAAATATACGGATGTCTTGAGGGACATCCAGAAGAAGGTCAAGTCTGAGGACCATGGCGTGAATGTCAGGTCTATCAGGCAGACGAGGACAGGCGACATGCTAATTGAGGTGGGTGCCAAGGCGGAGGAGAGGCAGCACTTCGGTGAAGATATTTCGGAGGCCCTCGGAAAAGACGGGTGTGTCCGACATCTCGTCCCAAAGGCGCAAGTCGTGGTCTACAACTTAGTCGAGACTACGGAGGCTGCTGATGTGGAGTCAGCGGTGAGGACGGCCCCAGCAGAGCTGCTGCCAAGATGGTGAATATTTCCCGACTGAAGGTGGGTTGGGTGAACTGCCGGGTAAAGGCACATAATGCCGAAAGCCGGTGCTACAGGTGCCACTTTCTGGGGCACGTTGCCCGAGAGTCTGAGGCAGAAAATCGCAGCAAATGCTGCAGGAGATGCTATAGAGAGGGCCATAAGGCGTCGGAGTGCCAAAATCTGGCAACACCCCGCCCGCCGGCTTCTTCCAGGGTAAAGTAGTACTTGCAAAAGAAGGAAAAGTCCCAAACAAGGTGTCGAAGGCCGACGCGCCCGACGAGCAGTATCACCGCTCTACTGAGGACGATGCGTACATCTTGGTTGGGGAAAAAAATGCCGACAAAGAAGACCAGAAGAAGCCCTAGAAGGCTAAGAAACGGCACCCCCTGAAGTAATGCGAAAGCAGTTCCAGGGGGATTTCTGCCAAGAAGAGAGGGTGGTGGTTTTTAGTGGGTTCCTTGGTGATATTATTATAATGACGAAGTTGATTTTGTATGATGTATAATTATAATCAAGATACAATTGAATATTATATATGTCAGGGTCACTGTAGTGATGCGACCTTGGCACTATTAGAAAAAGTAACACTTTTGGAGATATTATAATACCTAGCTAATTATTACCCCGAAATAGGATTCCACGTATGTTTTAATAAAACGAGAGGATTAACTAAAGAAGAAGCCCACGTCAACCACCCTGAAGAGAATAATACAATTCTAAAGGCAAGAGAAATTGGTGAATGGAAAAATAGGATGAAGAAATTAAGAAATACGTAAAAGCATGCCCTCATAAAAACAAACAACTTCTTGAACCAATTTCCAAGAAGTAAAAATCTTTCTTCCATCGATTCAATTGTTACCTTAACCTTCATCCGTTCGCGTGGACGGTCAAGTGACCGCCATTTTAGAATTTCGAATGTCGCACTCACCAGTGAGTTTTGGGTGAGGTGGGAGGGGCGTCTATTCTTCAATTACACTTGCGAGAAATTGTTCGGGCACAAGTTAGATTGACCCACCCTCCTCATCCCCCTCAGTACAGTTCCAAACTCGGAGACGCAAGGTCGGGCGGTCTGGTGATAGCAGGTGATAGTCGTGCGAGCGCCGACGGGAATTTCTTTCGTCACATTGCCGGTATGTAAACAGTCGTACAAACGCCGAGAGGAATTTTTTTCGTCACACTGGAGGTCCGGTGACTCTCCTGCGAACGCCGAGGTGAATTTTTTTTTGTCACATTGGTGGTCTACTGACAGTCGTATGAATGCCGCTGGGAATTTTTGTCGTGTTGTCTTAATAAAGGATTTTGCTTAAAAAGGTGCTTGCCGAGTTGTATCAAAGTTTCTTTGCTTTCATGGGACGAAAAGTAGCGAAAACAGCATGATAATCATGAACAAACGTGGGCGGTCAACCGACCGTCCGCGCGATCGCCCGTGTGACCCAATTTGGCGCGAACGCATGAAGGTTAAGGTAAATGCACATATTTGCGTCAGTGCTCCTATTTGCATCTTAACCGGATTGAAAAATAGAAAATTTAATGAAATTTTATACTTATTGATTCATGAAGAGTATTCATTTTATTCTATTGACAATAATCTACATGCGCGTCCATTCAACTATGCGTTTTATCAAAATTAAGAAATATAACACGAATTTCATTTTTCATGTTGCGCGCCGTATGTGGCCATTTGTGTTTAACAATGTGCAGAGAGCAAATTCTTAGTAGAGCGGACTGTGAAACGGACTATCAATCACCACCCTGGGACAAATATTCCGAGAGTTAGCATAAGACACGTTTATGTTGTAGGCGCGCTGGGTAACTTCCGGATGGCCCTTCCGTTGATATATTAGTAATAAAGGGGTTATACGCCCTAATTGGTTGCCCCAGGGTCTCCGGGTGTCAGAAGGGGGTGGGGGGGGTGGTTTAGAGCATTGTGCCGTGTTATTACTCAAATTGAAAATTTAGTTTCTGAAAAACAGAATGAAAACATAAAATAATCAAGAGGAAAACTCTATTCTGAAGGCATCTGGCTATCAACAACTTTCAAATTCAAGGACGCTTTTACATGAAATCCTGCATTCTGGAGAGAGAGGGTCACATCGAGCGGCGACCCGCCCCCATGCCCCCTCACATAAATCATAGCAGATGAGCGATGGAGTGGAAACAACACACTTTGTTCGCACTCATGAAGACACCCAGTTGAATCTTGAAAATCAAATACGGCGGAATTCCAGAAATTCTCACAGTTTAGAACGATCTGTTCGGAGATTGTTGGCAGCTATAAGAGCGGCGACTGTACACGGCATCAGTGAGCCACTCATTAGTCGAGCTGTGGCCGTAAAAAGAATTCTAACTTTCAGCGGGAACATCCTAGAATGGCTCTGTTTCAAACGTGTTTTCCAGCATTCCTCAACGAGAGGTAAATTTTCAGGAGAGGAAAATCTAATGCGTCTATGCGAAAGTTGAAGGAAAGAGGCTAGAAATTCGGTAGCCTCGTTGATGATACCAACTAAGAGCAGTAAGGAGATTACAAACATATGAAATTGCGCTTTGGAAATCCTTAAATAGTGGCTAACAGTATAGTGCAAAAAATAAAACAAATACGACGATTAGGAGCTGGAGTACAAAGTTACAATAGATACGCCCACTCCGATGGCAAAACGAATGAACCTGAATTAACTTGTCTGTCGAGATTCTTATTTTTCGAGGCGAAGTTGGCTTCTAGAGCGGGAACTATTGGCGAACCATTTTCCCGCCATCTCTCCGCCAGAATCAAAATAAACGGGCTAAGTGGGACCCGTCGAGAAATCGAGATATTATTGCTGCTGCAGCTGACTCTATTACGAGGACATTTTCGTAACCAATGCAATTCTGAAGTATGCAAAGCTGCTAATTGTGGATGAGATCACAGAAATTTGGTTCATGATCGAAAATGCACCAGAAATAACACAAAGGAAAAATTCAAGGACAAAACACGCGTACGTGATAACAGTAGGAAGGATCCTTCGATTTCATGAGTAATTTTAAAGATGATTCCAGTGCGTGTCAATTTCCCTAAAAAGCACGTTAATTTTTGTGCCTTTTTAGGTGACGCTTATACCATGATTCTAACAGAGGCATCATCAATTAAAGACAATGGAGTGGACGGTAGTCACGCTACCTTCAGAATAGAAGCAATCCTCGAAATGAAATCTACGGAATCACAAATGAAACGCTTGAACTTTCCTACCAGTGATAGAAGGGATGCTCAAATGTTTGATATAATATAATAATAATATAATAATAATAATAATATGGCGTCGGGATGTGGCGACCCCATCGCCCGAGAGCTCCTGCTCTCGCAGTCAGCCGCGTTGCTTTGGGCTAACTCCCCAATGCAAAGAACTATGTGATTACGACACAAGTATCGCGCAGTGCCACCCACAATAGGCCTCTCTCGGATGGAGGCCATGGTTCAGTTCGGAGTGGCAATAGGAACGAACCGAGGAGACAACCAGGCAATGACCCCGGACAAACGCGAGAACATCGATTTAAATGGTCGGACCAACTCAGGAGGGACCTTCTTACTTGTTGGCAAAGAAGCTGACCGGCGCAAAGAGGATTCATGAAGAGGTTACATGGTCGTTGGGGCAATATGCACCCGGAATATGCTCATAAAACGCCTTAGTATTCAAGAGATCAGGTATCCTTCTTGCGAAAAAACGGATATGAAGCTGTTTATCAACAGGAAGAGGAGCAACATCCTCCAGCGAACATTCCACCCGTTCCAGCAAGACCACCTTTGCAGATAGCCGATAATGTCAACATGAGAAGTAGGAGATCTATCCACCAAAAAGTCTTCCTCAGGATGGACAAATAAGCTGAAGCTAATACTGCTCTCCGCGATTTGCTCCCCGAAGATGTTAATCTCTGGAATCTGAACTGTGTAGTTTACGAGAAGGCGGTCTCCCTGCTTAGCGACGATAGAAGTAACGAAACTTCGGTACGTCTGAGTAAGACACGCGAGCGTATTGCACAGCTTCAGTTCAAAATTGAAACGGCGAGACGGCATGCATCAAATGTTCACTGCGTGATTAGCTACATAACATCAAATAAAAAGTTCACTCCAAAAGTTAGGGCACTTGCTCGAAACTTGAGGAAAGTAAATCACACGCTGAACAAGTGTGAACTGTCGACCATCAAGCAGCACTGGACGCAAAAAGTAAGATCTCTTTCAACAGCGAAACAGCGCCTTGAACGGTGAGTTAAGTGGATTCAGGAAAATTCCACCTTTTCTACTAATCCTTCCCGTCTGTTCAATAAAGCGTCATGTGTAGTTAAAAATCCGCCTAGTCGAGAAGAGATTCAAGTCTTCTGGGAGCAAGTATATGGAGATACTTATCAGCTAAATGAAAACGCTTCTGATATATCACTCTTTCGTAACTTTTGCCAAAGGCAAAGGTTACAAGATCCAGAGGAAGAGTGTCCACTAATTACTGCTGAAGAAGTGAAGAAAGTTATCGCTAGAACTAAGAACTTTTCGGCGCCAGGGCCAGATAAAATCAACAACTTTTGGTGAAAGAAGTTTACTTCTACGCACCAACATCTAGCTCGTATATTTACTACTTTCTTAAACGGACAACAACCCTTCCCGCAGTGGCTAGTGGAAGGACGCACGGTATTGATCCCTAAGGCCGGAGATTTGTCATGTCCAAGGAACTACACGCCCACAGCTTGTTTAAACACCAGCTACAAGCTATTCACTGGCATCCTCAAAGAGAGGATATTGACATCTATCGAGCCGGTATGGAGTGTAATAGTCGAACAACGTGGATGCAAGAGAGGGCTGGCAGGTTGCAGGGAGAACCTGTTAATAGACAGGTGTATTACCCAGGACTCGATCAGGTATCGACGCAATCTGTCCATGGCTTGGATTGATCACCGTAAGGCATTCGATAACACGAACCATGAGCTACTTATCAAGCTCCTTGAGTGCATGGAGGTGCATCCAAAAATAGTGAGATGCATGAAAGAGCTCATGCTCTTGTGGCGGACAAGATTTGTCATAACATTTGACAAAAGAAAAGTGACTACAAGCTTTGTGACATATAAGAGGGGCGTCTTTCAAGGAGACTCTCTGAGTCCGATACTTTTCTGCATCTCCCTCTTGCCTCTATCTATTGTGCTCCGAGGCAAAAGCTCTGGATACCTATGTGGCCCGCCAAACATAAGAGAATATAAGGTCAACCACCTTTTGTACATGGACGACCTTAAACTCTTTGCTTCCTCAAAAAAGGACCTTAACATCCTTGTAGATGCAGTAAATAGGTATTCTAAAGCGATTGGCATGAGCTTCGGACTGGACAAGTGTGCTTGCGTCCACCTACACCAAGGAAGACTAGAAACTACATCATCCAGTGACGATCAGGATGTTCAACTCATAGGCGGAAATACCATTCAACATCTTGGTATTGGAGAAACATATACATATCTTGGAATACCGCAAGCGGAATCCCAAAATGTGCATAACTTGAAAACGGCCCTTGGAAAAAGGTATCGCCAAATTCTCAGAAAAATTTGGGCTTCCGAATTATCTGGAAAGAATAAGATCCAGGCGACCAATATGCTGGCCGTTCCTATACTGCTCTACACGTTTCGTGCAGTAAAATGGAACGTCGATGAGTTAAAACAACTTGATCGAAGCACACGCAAGATGATGACAATACAACGAAGTCTTCATCCTAGATCTTCCGTACCTCGAATATATCTCCCTTGCGATAAAGGGGGTAGAGAATTGCTAAGCTTAGAGTGTCTTCATCGAAGAACGGTTCTGGCTACAGCCTGCTCAGTTCTAAAAAGCACGGATTCCCTTATGCGACTCGTACATCAACATGAACTCGCCAATGCTGCGGTGTTTCTATACCATGCAGCAGATAGGGCCGCAGAGGAGCTTGACCTCCCATTTGATTCCAGCAACATTACACATGGCCTAGCATCACTAACACCTCTGCTGCTCAAAAGCCGTATACAGGAAGCAGAACATACACTCCTACTAAGAGAACATGCTGAGAAACCCCTCCATGGTAAGTTCTACGGCATCCTACATAGAGGAGAGCTCTCGATGGGTCTGTCCAACATGTTTCTCAAGTCTGCTGGATTGAGATCGGAGACCGAGAGATTTCTTTTTGCCTGTCAAGACGGCGTCATAGACACCTTAGTTTACCGCGAGCGCATAATAAATATACCTGTACGCGATACCAACTGCCGAGCGTGCAAGCAAGAGCCCGAAACACTTGGACATGTTCTCAGTGGATGCTCTAAATATGCACGCTGCGCGTACATAGAGATACACAATGCAGCTCTAAAAGTGATATATTACCATCTTAGGCATTTCTATGGTGTTGATCTATTGCCCGTCTTGCTATACGCCCAGGGGGAACTCGAGTCAGTTGTGGAGAATGATCAGTGTAAGATCTACTGGAATTTCTCATTCTCCACCACTCAACGTATCAGTGCTACGAAGCCTGACATTGTCCTCCAAGATCTGAAGAACGAGATCATTTACGTGATTGAATTCTCGGCACCAGCCGATGGTAATATCAAGGCAAAGGAGGGAGAAAAACAGGCGAAATATCAAGCACTTCTTTTCGAGCTGAGTAGGCTGTACCAAGGCTACAAAGTCCATCTTATAATTCTCATAATCGGCTGCCTTGGGGGTATGAAAGCTTCATTTATTAGCCAACTCAACAAGATTCCGGCTTGACAGCGTCAGGCTCATTTCATCGCGAACCGGATGCAAAAGGCTGTTCTCCTAGAATCACTCCATCTGGTCCGTCAACACTGTTCCTCTTAAATTCTACAAAGATTGGTAGCTCTAAAAAAGTATCCAGAGGTGAAACCTTCATCTCCAACTGTCTTGTCTGCCGCGTAAGGTCATCCGCGGCTAGAGACCTGACTCCAGGGAACAGTGTTGCCCGATGTAATCACGCGTAAATTTCCCGCTCTTGCTCACCTTCTAGGACAGAAGGAGCAGAAGCGGATGACGTACACGTTCCAGTAGCTTTGGGATTGGTTTCTTTAAGGAATCATGATCGAAGCTTCCGGAGCCTACAAGTTCTCTAAATAATAATATAAATCATGCTTCTAATTTTGTACCTACAACATCATCGTAAATGATAATAATAAAATAAATAATATATATTACCGAAGGTGTTCTCGCGTTGTCGTCGCGGTAGGGCTTGAGCTTTCCTCTCATGAATTTGAAGGCTATGTTGGCCGTGGCATTGCTACTGACAGGGTTTCCCATGCCAGACAGGCAGAAAACGAAGAGGAAAGTGACTAAGAGGAACACCAAAACCCATAAATGATAATGGAGAGTATTTTAAAAATTTTGAAACGCTTGTCGCTACCCGAGGATCTTCGGGGCGCCCCTAGAGCCACCGCTGGGGGCCACAGCATGCGGGACGGTGGTGATGGTGAGCTGCGAGATGGTCAGGCAGATCTCACTAATAAAACAGCTGGCCAGCAAGAACATCTGCGACATACGGTAAGCAGTAAAACATCAACTGCGTCTGCTGAGGATGCTTTGGCTAGCGTTAGCTGTTTGCAGCCAACCACTTCAACAGAAATACCGTGGGAGAGCATCAAGTGGGATACCACAATGAATCAGGAATTGATGCGTCTCTATTATGAAAGTGCGAAGTTTGAAACATCACGCAAAAAAAGACAAAATTTCAGAACGAAATTTGCCGCAAAGTATCCTCAAATAGAGAAAGTCGCATTGAGAGGTCTTATCGCTAAGGTGAAGGACATCAGGACTAATCTACTCATCTCAGAAGATCGAGCAATGGAGATTAAACAGCAGGTTTATTTGGAGTGGAAGAACAACGGCAATGAACAGCAGTTGGAGAAAGTCGCGTCACACGAACAAGCAGTGGCAATTGATGTTCTTCCTCAACCTGGTGATGATCCAGCACCACCACATCCTCCGGAGGTAGATGACCTAATACAACCAGCGCCAGAAGCCGAAGTTCAACAACCAAGGAAGCGATTAAAATGGACATACCATATGAACAGAGATGTGATGCGCTTTTATTTTTTGGCAAAGAAAAGTGGGCAAAGTGTAAGGAGAGAACATCATCGTCTCTTCTTACTCAAGTACTCAGGGCTAGCCACAAGAATAAATGAGTAGAATCTAGCAGATCAAAAACGCTCGATATCTGTAAACAATTTGCTTTCGGCTGTTGAAATAGCTGCCATCGAAATGGAAGTGGAACAGCAGCTTCCTATTGATGAAATTCCATTGGAAGATGTGGAAAACGCAAACTTGATTGCAGCTGAAGACATAGGTGCTAGGGATAATGAACATCAAGTACCGGATGGACTAGAACCCCATCCGGATATCATAAACAATGATATAAACAGCGAAGTCCCAGAAAATCTACAGCACCTTGAAAGGAATTTTGGTCATGCTCTACTAGAGTTCAGACATGTAGAACCAACACAAAGGCATTCACTGCCCAAGATGAACATCACAAATGATCTGCGTGCACTAATAGAACACCTAAACAGCAAGGTTTTACCTATGCATTTGAACGCAACACAAAATGCGTTAGAGGTGCAAACTCTTGTATACTGTGCAGCTGTGGCAACCGTTAGAACGTTGGGCCGCAGAACTAGGCCTATAAATGCAGTCTTCGCCCGAAGACAGGAGCGAGATCCGCCATGGAAGATCAGGTTGGATATGGATGTCAGCAAAGTAAAGTGCAAATTGTGTCGACTGTCTCAATATAAGAAAGAAAATCGAACCAGAAAGCTGATACACCATGTTATTAAAATCATCCACCCTCGGTACATCGAGACATTGACACCAGCAATATTGGATGAGATTATAGACTCCCAGCGGCAGAGACTTGATGTTCTTACTGCTAGACTGCGTCGGTACAAGAAAAGTAGTGCAAGAAGGCAACAAAATCGAACCTTTCAGACAAGCGAAAGAAGGTTCTATCGTGAACTGAGTGTACAGCAAAATAACCAGCAAGACACCGAAGTGCCTCAATTGGGAGAAATGACTAACTATTGGTCGAACGTTTGGGGAAAAACTAACAGAAGCAATTCGGACACTGCGTGGTTCCAACTAGAGAAAGCAAGAGCAAGCAATAACCCTGAAATGGAGCTGGCGAACATCACAGCTTTAGATGTTTCAGCGGTTTTGAAAAAAGCATGTAACTGGAAAGCTCCAGTTCCGGACATGGTGCACAATTTCTGGTATAAGTACCTGACTAGTGTGCATCCTGCGTTGGCACGGTGTTTTCAGAAGATCATCCAACATCCAGATCTGATGCCAGGCTTCATGCTGCAGGGTACTACGTATATGTTGCCTAAAAAACCAGACGCTCATAATTCATCTGAATTTCGACCGATAGCCTGTCTTCCAACAATATATAAATGTCTTACAGCTATCATAGCAGATAAGGTTTACTCTCACTGTGACGAGAATGACATCCTTACAGAAGAACAAAAAGGATGTTGTAAAAACTCCCGAGGCAGTAAAGATCTAGTCACCATAGACGCTGTTGCCATGACGCAAGCTCGTAAACACCAAAGGAACTTGCACATGGCATATATTGACTACAAGCAAGCGTTTCCTTCCGTACCACGTGACTATTTGCTTGCAGTTTTAAAAGTATACAAAATTTGTCCACGCATCATTGACTTCCTAAGTCGTGCGATGATGCTTTGGGGTACAAGAATCAAGTATTTTGATCATGGACAACCGAGGATAACTAGATCAATACGCATTAAGACGGGTATATTCCAAGGAGACTCCTTCAGTGCATTATGGTTCTGTTTAGCGTTGAACCCGCTGAGCAAAACTTTAAATAGCATGTCTCATGGGTTCCGAGCAAATGATAATGAGGATGGTCATCAAGTGACCCATCTTCTATACATGGATGACTTGAAGCTATACGCTAGTTCGGACGAGAAACTGCAGCAAGTGATTGATGTTACAAAGCAGTTTTCCAATGATATGAACATGGAGTTTGGACTAGATAAATGCCGAACAGTGCATTTAACCAGAGGAGAATTAGGGACTGCAGAGATAGAGAACGATTTCGGGAATGACATCGAGGCTGTGGCTGAGGGTGAGTCTTATAAATACCTGGGTATTCTCTAATCTTAGGGTATTCAGCATACGATAGTTGAGAAAAGCCTAACGACTGCCTTCACGAAAAGACTCAGATTGGTTCTGAAGAGTTCTCTTAACTCGGCAAACAATATCAGGGCAATCAACACCTATGCCATCCCTGTTCTCACGTACTCCTTTGGGCTCATCAAATGGTCGAACACTGACCTCGTACGATTAAACAGAATCATCCGCGTAGAAATGACGAAACACCGAATGCACTAGAGTAATTCGGCGATTGAAAGGGTAGTTCTACCACGACATAGAGGGGGCAGGGGTATTATAGATGTCAGAAAACTGTGTGAGTCACAAGTTATACAGTTGCGAGACTATTTTAACAGCAAGCGAGATGTTACGCTTTACAACCCCACATGTAAAGCGGATCTTGACTACACGCTCTTGAATTTGTCCTCAGAGGAGGCCTTGAATATCAGGGCAGAAACCATAAAGGAATTAGAAACGCAATGGAGACAGAAAGCCATCCACAGCGAACACTCCAAAACGCTAGATCAATATGAAGTGGATAGTGAGGCATCCAATATTTGGCTGAGAAAGGGACACCTGTATCCAGAAACGGAAGGATTCGTCATTGCGATTCAGGATAGAGTTGTCAGCACCAGGAATTATCGCAGACACGTGTTACATCAAGACGTGGTTGACCGGTGCCGATTATGTGCAGATACCAACGAATCCATCGAGCACATTATTGATGGTTGTCGCGTAATGGCTCAAAGAGAATATACGCACAGACATAATGATGTGGCGGGCATTGTACATCAACAACTTGCCCTAAACCTAGGACTCTTCACAGAATGGATGCCTTTCTATAGATACATTCCAATGTCAGTTTTAGAAAATGAAGATTATATCTTATATTGGGATGTGACTATCCAGAGGGATCATTACATCCGAGCCAATCGACCTGACATCGCGATGCGAGAGAAAAAAGGTGGAAGAGTCTACATCACCGACATTGCTTGTCCGCTCAACCGAAATTTGCAGGCAACCTACACAACCAAGATTCATAAGTATAGCGAGCTAAGGCATGAAGTTAAGGCAATATGGAGGAATGTGAAACATGCATCTATTCATCCTATTGTGATTTCGGCTACAGGCAATGTGCAAGCAAGATGCACTGAACATCTTGAACATTTAGGAGTCAGTAGGGTACTGGCGGCAGCTCAAAAGGCGGTTTTATTAAACACCTGTCGCATTGTAAGAAACTTCCTAGACCATCAGGAAGCAAGTGACTAAGTACCTATGGCGTGATACATGGTAGCTCTAAGAAAGCATCCAGAGGCGACTCGTGTCACCTTCAACACTCACGGCCGCTGTGTAAGGATAACAGCGGCAAAGCCAAACTGCAAACTACATCATGCTTCTAATTCTGTACCTACAACATCATCGTAAATGATTTCAAACAACGTATTGAAATAACTTATAACATCCTGATCTCATCGGTCACTTGACTTAGTCCGTGGCTATGACGAAAAACCGGGTTCACCCGAGAAAAAGTTTGAAAAAAAAGAAATAATAATAATGTAATAAGTTAATTTAACAATTAATTTAAAATTAATTTTTAAATTAATTGATTAATAATTTTTTTTAATTAATTAATTTAAAATAAATTAATTTAAAAATGTTGCTACAAACCACTCCACGAAGAGAGGAAACTCGTGTTACGTAAAATTTGTTATTTGAAGAGGATAAACTTACGAAAAACGCATACCTCCAGTAGCGAAAACCATGAAAACCCCATAAAAATAATGGTTGGTTCCGTTTATTTCAGCCAATCCGCGAAATTTTGGAAAATATTTCAAACAAAAGTTCTAGATCTTATCGAGATACATATTTCTTGTAGTTCGGATTTTTTCAACAAGTGATATTTCATAAGAAAATCAATGATAAATTTGATGAAGTGTTACAGATTTCAATGCAGTATCGGCCATCTTGCTAGCTTACGTCACACACTAAAACACATTGGAAAATGTTAGGGGTAAAAGATTAATTTGTTGTGACTAGCCACAGAAGTGCCAACAGTTATATGACCAGGATTTGACCAACATTATTTTTGTGACGAGTCACAAGGGTGCCTTACCGCTCCCCACGAGACTTTGGAAAGTGGTAGGGGTAATATATGTGTTGCTATTATATAAAATGTGTGATTCTATAAAAATATACTTGAGTCAACTATCTTCAAAATGTTTACGTTCAGCAATACCGTTTGTATGAATAACACAGCCCCACGAAAAGAATTAAGTTTCATATCCTTGAAACAGACCCATTCATCCCTATGTATTTTTTATCGCTGTATCCGAATCCGAGGTCCAAAAAATTCATATACCCCAAAATTTTTTAGCTAGAGCCAAAAAACACACCTAGAATGAGGTGAAAATGAGATTAAGCAACGAGCATAGTTGTTGCATCCCAATCAATCGAATTAAATAAATTTTCAAGTGTATAGCGCATAAAATTGATTTGAAACACCCCTCCCCACCTACTCCATCTACCCCCTAAACCAGATAATCCCTAAAAACGACCTCTACCAAACGACAAGCAGGCTAACCCACCTACCCCTGGAAACATCGAGTTTAGTCGCCTTTTTTTTTTTGAAATAATAACATTCGACACCACAATCGTGCTAACCCACGTACCCTTCAACTCACATAACCCCTAGAAACGAATCCTACCGAACCACATGCAGGCTAACCCGCCTACCCCTGGGAACAGCAAGTTCAGTCGTCTATTTTTCTGAAATGATTACATTCGACACCACAACCGAGCTAACCCACGTACCCCCTAACTCACCTAACCCATATAAACGAATCCTACCCAACCACAGACAGGCTAACCCACCTACCCCTGGGAACTGCGAGTTCAGTCGCCTATTTTTCTGAAATAATTACATTCGGCACCACAAGCGTGCTAACCCCCGTACCCCTTAACTCACCTAACCCCTAGAAA